>VXBZ01012553.1:35356-46274 GCA_013399135.1 Heliornis fulica | reverse complement strand
GGCTGCCCAGGGCAGTGGTGGAGTCCCCATCCCTGGAGGGATTGGAAAGGCCAAGAGATGAGGTGCTGAAGGACGTAGTCAGGGACTGGGTAGAGTCAGACTGGGGCTGGAGCTTAAAGGTCTCTTCCAACCCGAGGGATCCTGTGGTTCAGTGATCTTTAAGAAGGCTTTTTCTTCCCACATGACTTGCTGGAGCTTTGTGCTGGGCTTTGTGGTTTAGGACGGTTGTGACCCTTCTGCACGCCCATGCCCCAGACGCGGCTGGTCCCCGGTACACGCACAGTTCTGCCATCATGGCGGCTCTCTGCACCCCAGCACTGATGCTTCTCGGCTCCCAGGGGGATTCACTCACTCTGCTCAGTGCTGGGAACGTCTGCTTGAACCCCAGACACCCAGGAGTGGGATGTACCCCCTGGGCAGCACCCTGTGATACCATGCTCCCCTCTCAGCCCCCTGGAAGCACATGGTCCTGGATGGGGGAGAGCCCTGACCGCGTGTGTCCCTGTCCCCCTTTCCCACCAGCGTGGAGGAGCCAGCGGAGGGCTGAACGGGTGGTGTGCCCGGAGCACCTTTGCCACCAGTGACAGTGTGCTGGAGAGGTTTAACGTGTGGGACACACGTTATCCACATGGCACCACATGTGCTTTGCTTGAGTCTTGGCTGAGCAGGGCTGAGGTGCCACAGAGGCTCCGTGCTGGCCATGGGCACCCCACAAGCTGGGCCGCTCTGCCACCCCGTCGGCTTGTGAACCCCCGCACTGCACCGCCCTGATGCCAGCCCGCGGCTGGGGAGGGCACGTGGCCGCCCTCACTCTGACACAGAGCCAGGCCGCGCTGGGGAGGGGGCTGGAGCCGAGCATCCCCTGCCATGTCCTTGGCTACACGGGAGCTGCTGCTGTGGGCCTGATCCCTGCTTCCCTCTGCCTCCAGCTCGGCTTCGTGCAGCCCTGGGCACGGCCAGCAGGATGGCAGCGGGGCTGTGGGGCACGGGGTGTGCGGCGGCGGCATCAGCATCCCCCGGGCGCTGCTGCGGGGGCGCGGGGGCAGCCGCTGCTCCACCGGGGTCCTGCTGTTCGCGCCGGTCGCAGGTCTGTTTGTTCCTGTCTCAGCATGGTGGGAGATGAGTCACCAGTTTCGGGGACGTAAGAGGTTGCCTGAGGAACTGAAATGACTCTGTGTGGTCAGAGGCGCTGGGGGACCGCGAGTGGGAGGAGGGGAAGAGGCTTTGGGTCCCCGCGGTCCCTGCGTTACTCAGTGTGCTCCGCAGGGAAGCAGATGCTGTCCCTGTGCCACCACACACCTGTCCCGGGAAGGGGACACAGCTGTCCCTGTCCCACGGTGTTTTTATTGCCTCTTTGCCCGAATGAGCACCACGGAGCAAGACGTAACCTGTGAGTGGGGTCGGCACCACCCCCGGCCTGGGCGTCCCCCCGGGACCTGTCTCATTCTGTTCCCGCAGGCAGAGGACAGACCACGCTCGTCCTGCTGCTGCTGCGATGTCACACGCACCTGTCCCCTCTGCCTGTAGGGGAGGCACGGGGACCCCGGTGACTCATCATCCCGCCTCAGCCCCAGACCTCCCCCAGCTGTGGGCCAGATGTTTTCTGACAATGTTTCTCTGCGGCAGGTGCTGGTTTCTGGAGGGATGAGTGTACGGCGGGGGCAGGCGCGTGTCCCTGGGACAGGGACAGTCACAGTCCCACCAGGAGATCCTCTGCTCCAGCACATGCCATCCTGTGCAGGCAGGAGGGCAGAGTGGGGGCTGGTTTAGAGGGGAACGTTGACTGGAAACACTAAACCTCTGTGGCAACGGTAGCATGTGCCCAGGTGGCCAAGGAGGCCAGTGGCATCCTGGCTTGGGTCAGAACCCTGTTCTCCTGGCTGCTCTGCAGCACATGGCACAGCACCTGGAAGGAGGATGGATGGATGGATGGATGGATGGATGGATGGATGGATGGATGGATGGATGACATGGTTCCTGGTGTGTGTGCCAGGCAGCTCCTCCCTGGTGAGGTGACAAGGCAAGGGGCTGGAGGTGGGAAATGAACTTGCTGTGTCAGAACCATGATTAAGATCAGGCACACAGAAAAGCATTGGCCCTCCCCCAGGCAGGAGTGAAACCCCGCTGGTGTTGGGCTGAAAGGCCCGTCCCACAGTTCCCCACGCCCTGTGTTTCTGTGAGGTGCTGACGTGGTCCGTGACGCTTGGTGGCCCCAGCGCGGCGCGTTGCCGAGCAGGGAACAGGCTGCCCAGGGCGCAGTCCCTGTCCCTGGGGACATCTCCCGGACACGCAGGTGTGGAGTTCGGGTGGGGGCCTGGCTGGGCCGGAGGTCTGTCCCCAACGCCGCTGGGTGACTGCAGATGGGTGTGTTTCTAGTGTTAGAGGAGACACACGTTCCTTTGTAAAACTGAAATTCATTTTAGACCCTCCTAGTGCTTCCTCCTGTCACCCCTGACTGAGAAGCCGTCACCTTCGCTGGGCCTCCTCCATGCAGGCAGAGCCCTTGCCCAAGGCACCCAGCTCGGCTCTGGCGTGACAGCTCTCAGCTCCCAGCACCCTTGGCGCCGGGGCCACATGCTGCACCTCTGCCAGTGTGACCTGTGCGAGGCTCGGTGGCGGCACAGGCACCAGTGTGTGCGATGTCCCTGCTGAGGAGAGAGAGGGGGACGCTGGCATTTGTGTTCCCTCTCTCCCTGGGGATGGTGTGGGTCCAGCTAGGGCTGGTCATGATGGCCAGCTGAGAACGGTGCCAGGGTGGCGCCTGGCCACGGCTGTCCCTGGCAGCCTGCCTGTCCCAGCCACACCGGAGCAGCCCCTCGTGTCCCTCCTCCAGGCCCTGTGCTAGTGGTGCCATCTGCTCCCAAACCAGCCTTGCTGGGTGGGTCGCTGCCCCCCAGCCGCGCTGTGCCGAGGACGTGGCTCTGCCCTTGCTCCTCCAGTCAGGCCACAGCCTCCAGCTCTTCCCGCCCTGTGCCGGGTGCGGATGCCGTGTCCAGGGGGAGCAGCATCTTCCCACCTGTGCCAACAGCTGATCTGAGCAACACACAGGGTCTGGGCGAGTGGAGGGACCAACCCGGGGAGCTCAGGCGCATGCCCCCAGCGCGTGTGCGGGGGGACGGGTCGCTGCGGGAGGTGGGGGCAGCGGCCGCTCGCTGGGGACCGCTGTGTGCCACGGTGGAAACCTAATCAGATTCCTTGACTTGCCAAGCCCGGCTCACCCACCCCTCCCCCGAGCACAGCACACACCGAGTGTGTGTAAGGGGATTTGTGTAACATGCACCCAAACCACAGGTCACGTGCCCGGCTCTCTGCTCTCGGGCTCTTTGGGGGCAGCACTGGGTGCGCTCAGTTTCCTCAGCCGCGCCGCAGCGTTTGGCGATGCCGCTTTAGGCGCTGGGCCGCCCCATGGCCCTGCGGCGGCTCATTCAGCAGAACCACCCCGCCAGCTTCGCGGGCTGCGGCCCTGCCTGTGCCGCCGGGGAGGAGCGGGCTCTGCCGATGGACAGCAGGAGGATCCAGCACCTGGCCAACACCGTGGGGACGCTGCCCCGCGGGCGCAAGGTAGGGGACACTCCGGCAGGCTGACGGCTCCTGCCACGGGAGCCACTCGCTGCCCTGTTTGTGGGGGGAGCAGGATGGGATGAGGTTCCCTGAGTGATGGTGCTGGTGCCCTGCGGAGCTGTGTGGCTCCTGGTTTCGGGGTGCTGGAAGGATTATGGCTGGGTGCTGCTGGTGTTGGGACCACACCGAGCTGGCCTGGGGCTGCAGGGAGACCTCTCGCTGCACACTGAGCCGCCCTGGCCTCAGACTGTTGCTCTGGCACGATGGAGCCTCAACAGGAACGTGAGGGACATGGTTTAATCGGGAAGCGCTTACCGAAATCTGGTGCCTGAGGTCTGTGTGCTTCGGGCTCAGGAGCAGAAACACAACCCTTTCCCTCCGAGTCTGGGCAGGTCATGGAGAGCCAGAGCCAGACTAATCTGGGGCACGAACCCACAGGGCACCCACCCCCATCGTGTGAGACTGCTGCTGGCACAGGGTGGGGTGGTGCCGGTACCGGCATCCCTACGGATGAGTTACGGCACAGTGTCGGGACACTCCATGCCCTCGGCCTGGGTGTCTGCCTGCCGGCAGCTCTTCGGGTTGCTGGTGCCAAAGGGTCGGGTCCCACCCTCCTTCCTCTGCCTCCCTCCTGCCTCTGCCTCCCTCCTCTGCCTTCCTGCCCGAGCGAAGGCGCCTCTGCGGGGGCGGGTGCTCTGTAGGTGCTGCGCAGCCTCTCATAGCGCAGCAGCCTGGGATACACCGGCCAAACTCTACGGCCGCTGGAGTCGTCGTGACATCCCTTGTCAGTCCTTGGCCATGGCTGTTTTACCAGAAGAACTGATGTTTGTCCTTGATCCCGGCTTTTTCCAGTGAGCCCAGGTGCCCCTCGGCTGAGGCCGCGACCGTGGGTGCGCGTGGCCGTGCCCAGGCTCACAGCAGCCCGGAAACGCTCGCCAGCCCTACGGACACAGCCCTCCCACCTGCGTGGGCTTCTGGCAGCCCGCGGGCACCCGCAGGGGTTTCGGGAAAGGCGCAGGGGTCTGGGCCTGAGGGGCGATTCGGGCACTGTGTTGGCGCCATGTCCAGCGCTCGCAGGAGGGCAGCAGGCCTTGGCCTCCCGAGTCTTGGGACCGCACCCCGGCAGCATTTTGAGGGGTCCCCACCACCAGAGAGATGCCTGGGTGCTGTGTGCCCACCAGCCCCTCACACTTCCACATGGACACGAGTGCCAGGGATAGGGACCCCAACCGCAGCCTGGGCTCTGGGCCACCGCACACCAAGCCGTGGCCCTGCTGTCCCCTCGCTCCCCATTGTACACCGCAGTGAAGCAAGGTGACCTGCGGGGGACATCCCATCTCACCCCAGAGCCCCTCAGCCTGCCTGCTGTGCTCTGGCTTTTGTAAGCTGCACAAGCCCACGGGAGAGCTCTGTGGACCTCGGTGGGACACGGGGAGTCACCTCCCACACGCTGATGGGTTTTCTTGCGTGGCCTCGCCCCATCCCTGCTGCCACAGACATCACACCTCCGGCAGTCTGGAAATTGTTCCTCCCTATTGTGCCATAAAAAAGCTTCTCCTTGGGATTCAACCTGATTTTTTCTACTTGTTGCCACATTTTTTTTGCAGCAGCCTGTACCTCCCTCGGCAGCGTGTCCTGCCACACGGGCAGGTACCGCTGTGGGCAGGGCCCAGCCGCGCTCCCCCCAGAGCGAGTCTGAAAGGTAACTGGGAGGGCACCGGGCTCAGCCCCTGCACTGCAGCGTTTCGTGTTGGCTGCTGCTGGCTGGGTGCTCAGCCTCTCCCAGGCAGGGACGAGCAGGTAGCTCATGGCTGTCCCATTTTCCTCTAATGCATTTGGAGCGGGTCCCGCGTTACCGCGTCCCGGCGAGGATGTCTAGTTGTCTTCTGGAGGTGAGCAACTGGCATGACATGGCGGTGCACAAGGAGTACCTGTGCTGTTCTGCCCTGTAGTGTTAGTACTTTGGAGATACTCCACTGTGTATCTCAAGGGTTTGGGAAATGGAGGAGCTGCTGTGTAGCCAATTTTGAGGGGCCTTGTTTCCACCATCATGAAAACAACCAGGAGCCCTTGGAGAGCCCCTCGCAGGTCAGTGCCCTCCTTCACAGCAGGCTCTGTCACAGGGGATGTTTTGTCCTGGAGCACCAGCCAAACACCCTGTGTGGGCACTGGCATCACAGCTGCTATGGTGTAAAACTACTTCTTGTCAGGGGGCCGCAGGGCGAGGGTGGCGTGGGGAGGGACACTGCCCAGGCAAGATGGAGCACCTCTGCCAAGCAGCATCTGCCAGGTGTCTTGGAATGTAGCGAGGAGTCACCTTGTGCCCTGGACTGACCTGATCTCTGGGTCTGCAGGGCCACGCTCTCAGCTGGGTAGAGGCAGAGGCGGTGGCACAGGCTGGTGGGTGATGGCACTGGTGGCTTTGCTGTTCTCTAAGCTGCTGATGTTGGGCATGGGCCAGGAACCCACTGACCCTCTTCACTCCTTTTCTGGTTGCAGCTTGCCGTAGCCAGATCCAGCTCCTGGGGTGACTCCTCCAGGCCACAAAGGTAGGAAGACGATCTCTAATCACCCATAGTCACGTGCTCAGCACCAAATGTCTGTCCTGAGGTCCCCCCACAGCGGCTCTGGGGGGATAAATAACGGTGTGGGGCAGAGTCTGGTGCCCAACACGAAATCGTGACGTTGGGCTCAAACCTCCGCTGCGGCGTCTGCGGGAGGTGTGACGGTGTCCCGCGCACGGAGAGGGGCAGCGCCAGGCCACGATCGCTTGGGGTGGGCACATGGAGCGCCCGGCGCCTGGTGCTGATGGGAGTGGTGTGTGTTCTTCTTCCAGACACCTCGTTGCGATATTGAAAGAAGACAGAGAGACGTTTGGGTTTGAAATCCAGGTGAGATGCCAACAACACGTTGATCTGTATAAACATAGACCAGGGTGTGACCCTCAAGTGCCACGGCCTCAGGTTTCGGTTGAGGCAGCACAGAGCAGGGAATGGCACCTGTCACCTCCTCAGGCTCCTGGAGAGCCTGTGGCACTGCTTCAGAAGTGGGATGTGTTTCCAGGGTCTCTTCACAGCCAAGGCCACAGAGGAGAACTTCTGGCCTCCCAAGTTGGAGCGTTGGGCACAGGAGAAGCCTCATCCAAATCTAAGTGTGAGGCAATGGCAAAGCCACCTCAGCTCCACGGGTGAATGGGCTTTGGGTCAGTTGTGTAAGAGACTCTTTGTGTAAAAGTACTGGATACTCATATTTTACTACCCCTTTAGCACACGAAGGTACATGTATATTGTCGATGTAGACGCAGAGTGTTGGTGTGGTTTTAACAAGTAACTGCCGAGCGAGACTTCAGGGGCTAATCCTGCCCAAATCCTGCCGGGGGCAGAGGTCAGTTGGTTGTCAAATAGTAAAGGAGCTGGTAGCCCATCACCCAGAATCCTACCAGGAGTATGGCTAGTGGGAGGCACTACGTGACGTTCTGAGTCGGGACAGTGGTTCTTGGCACGTTCTCTTCCCTAGAAGGCCCCGGCTGCTGTCGGGGTGGCAGCTGTTGAAGCACGACCATTAAGTAGAAGCTGCGATTTCTTTGCTGTGAGTTAAATTTAGGCAAACCAGAAGATGATGTGAAACTCCACCTACCATCTGCAGGGAGGTCCTGAGAACCACAGTGATGGCTCAATGCCGTTGCTCCTCACATCTTCTGCTGTCCTTGAGAAGGAGGTGTGGGAGGGGGAAGTCCATCCTCCTCTGGGTCAGAGGGGCTTCTCTTGGGACCACCCTGGAGACCTCCCCCTCTCTCAGTGACTCTGGTGGGGATATCAAGGTGGCCCCAGTTAGGTGTGACGAGCCCCATCCTGCTTGTCCAGCTCAAGTTGCTCAGGCTGGCCCAGTCTGGAGACTCGTCACTCCGACACAGGTCGAAGAACAGAGGAGTGTGACCTGCAGCAATGTGTCCCCTGTCTGCCTTGTCCTTCTGGGCACACACAGCCTGGCCAAGAGACATCACTGAGTCGATGTGACCCGGGGTGATGAGCTCTGAGCTCAGGGTGACCTTCACTCTCGTTTCTCCTGAGGTGACAGCCCCTGCCCGGGCGAGAGGTGGCTGTCCAGGGCGCTCAGGAGCCCGGCTGTCAGTCTCAGCCTGGCGAGAAGCTGTGGCTGAGCCCGGACGTTCACATGTAACGCCCGAGGCGTTTCCTGTCATTGCGAGAGCGGCTCCGGTCGTGTCCCTTGCGTTTGCCTTTCCTAGACGTGTCGGCGTGGGCAGGCGCAGGGGTGCACCGTGAGCCGCTCCGGGTGAGCTTCAGCACACAAGCCCGGAACAAAAGGGCACTTTTCTCGGGGGGTGTGGGGGGACAAGGGCTCTGAGGGGACAGCAGTAAGTCCAGCTCCTCTGGCTGTTGAGGGCTCGGTGTGATGTGACTGACCACGCAGCAGCCGCGGATCCCTCCGTGGCACAACCACGGAGCAGTGCCACAGCCGTGTGACACGTGTTGGGGCATGGAGTGGCTGTGTTTGACAGCAAACAACCAGTGTGCTTTAAACCACGGGGTATGGGGACCAGTCTGCCAGGTGTCTGCCTGCCCTGTCCCCAGAGCACACCCTCTGAGGGTGTCACCCCAGTGTCCTCACCCTGCGATGGCGTGCCCAGCTCACCGCAGCCACCTCGTTTAGGGACAGCCCCGGGGCTGTGCGTGTCTGTGCTGCTTTCAAGGGTCTCCCGTCGGTAACGCCGTGGCTTTGCTCTCCGCAGACCCTCCGGTTTCCCTGCCACAATGCCTGGCCGCTGGACACGTGCACCTGCGTGTGCAGGATTCAAGAGGAAAGCCCTGCCCACCTCTCCGGCCTCCAAATCGGTAACGGCCCCGCTCGCTCCTGCCGGGGTTTGCCCCACTCCTCCCGCCGCGGCGGCTGCGGGGAGGGCGTGCGCGATGCTCACGTTCGCCGCCGTGTCCCTCTCACAGGTGACGTCCTCTCCGGCATCAACGGCGTGAGCACCGACGGCTTCAGCCACAAGCAAATAGTCGACTCGATAAAGTCCTCAGGGAACTATTTGAGGTAGGTGTCACCCCTCGCATCGGGTTCCAATCAGCAGCCCCCCTGCCAGGACCCCGGGGAGCTCCCCGTGCCACCCCACACCTGCACTGCCCCAGGGGTGGTTGTGTGGGACTGGGGTGGGAGGGAGGGAGCGAGAGCTCTGAGAGGGGCCCCCACATTGCCCTGACCCTTCTCCTGCCCCTGCCTCGTGTTTGCTGTGGAAGGCACATGGAGAGGGGTCAGCTGGGGGTGGTCCACGAGGTCCTCATGGCACTGTGTGCCACAGGGTGCAGCAGCCCTGGCAGCGCTCGCTGCGTCAGCACCATCATCACCTGTTCTTTGCAGGTTAGAGACTGTCAACGTGGCTGCATTCCTGCAGAAAATGGAGCTGGAGGCCAGGCTGCAGTCCCTGAAGGTAATGCCACTAATCAGCAGATCTGGTGCTGAAGGAGGGGGCTGTAGGGGACCCCTGTGGACAGGGGCAGGTGGGTGTCCACGCAGGGACAGGCACCCCTGTGTCCCTGTCGCCAGCACCCCATTAATGGCCTGAATTAATTGGGATGGGGACTTTTTATTGCTTATCACTCATAACCTTTGAGTCCTTAAGTCTTGGTTTCCACACATGGCACATCCTCCAATGCAAAGGATTTGCAAGTCAAGACGTGTCGTAGTTGTGTCTGCGGCGTAGGCAGCGCGTGTCCAGTGACGAGAGCCCAACGTCACAGGAAGTCATTGTGCCACCTGCTTTGTACTGGTACCTCACACAGCGGTGTGAAACCTCAGCTCAAACCAACTGTCCCTACTACAGCCTTGTGGCTGCTGGACACAGGGTGGCACGTGTGTAGTTACTCAGTACTCCTTGGCCTTTACGTGCAGGGACGTAGTAGCATGTAACACCTTGTTTTAACTGAGCTCACATGGCAGCACTCAAGGCCAGGCTGGACAGAGCAGCCTGGTCTGGTGATGGTGTCCCTGCCCACGGTGGGGGGTTGGAGCCTGATGGGCTTTGAGATCCCTTCCAGCCCCAACCAGTCTGTGACTCTGTGCCCCCTCCTCCTCCTGCTGCTGCAGGGTGCTGGTAACTTGCCATGTGGAGCTGCCCGCTGGCATCCTGGCACCTCACCACCCTGGTTGTCATCTTGGGATTGGTTTTCTGGGAATGTGGAGGGGAGAGGGGCCGTGAGGCAGAGGCAGGGCCGCCGGGCCCGGGTGGGTGGGTGTGTTACCGAGCGGTTCCCGCAGCACGGGGGGTTTGCTGCCTGCACGGCTGTGTGCCCCAGGGTTCGTGCAGGTTACGGGAGGTGCCACCGCCAGGCAGCGGGTCCCCGGTGGCCTTTGGACCACTGTGCCATGGTTTATGCCCAGAGCAATGGGAGAGAAAAGCCTGGCTCGTGGTGGCCTGGCAGGGAGCTCCAGCTCCTCAGCCAGACGTGTGGGGTGCTCAGCCAAGCACCCAGCACACGGGCAGCATCGTGCTTCCCGCAAGAACTCCACTATGCCCAGGGAACCCTGTCACAGCAGAGAGGGACCCGTCCGTCTCGACACGCCGCGTCCTTTCCCAGCCGTGACTGCTCTCCTCCTCCTCCTCCACAGCACAGCCTGCACCAGAAACAGGTGGAGCTGCGCTCTCTGCTCGTGCAGGAACAGCGACTGCTGCGCCGAACGGCCTCGCTTCCGGGTAGGAAACCGCAGCGCTGCCGGGTCCTGCCGCGGAAACGCGCTCTGAGCGCTGCAAAGCCGTGGTTGCATCGGGGTTTGTTGGGGCTCTTGCCCTGGGTGGTGATGGCAGGGGGTGGCCCCTGGCCACGGAGGCTCGTTTCAACAGGGCTCGGAGTTCAGACCTCCAGCCTGCCTGGAATGACCTGAGAGGAGGTTGGAGAGAGGTGGGTGATGGTCTCTTGTGCCCAGGGACAGGGGACAGGACAAGGGGAATGGCCTCAAGCTGCACCAGGGCAGGTTCAGTTGAGATGCTGAAGAAATTCTTCCCTCAAAGAGCTGTGGGGGTGTGGGACAGGCTCCCAGGGAGTGGGGGGAGTCCCCACCCCTGGGTGTATTGACCAGCTGGGAGATGAGATGCTCAGGGAGATGGGTCAGGAGAGGACAGGGACGGTTGAATTTGATGGTCTGAACCTCATCATTCTGGGATTCTGGATGCTGTTTGACTGGTACAGACCAAGGGCTCCTTTGCATGAACTGCAGGAAAGGAGCTAGTGTGGGCTGCAAAGTGACTGGAATGTTGTGTCCAGTTCTGAGTCCCTCAGTTCCAGAAGGACACAGAACTCCTTGAAAGAGCCCAGTTCAGGGCTACCAAAGTGATGGAGGG
>VXBZ01012553.1:15169-35267 GCA_013399135.1 Heliornis fulica | reverse complement strand
CTGCTCAGAGAGGTTGTGGAGTTAGGGTTCTCTGGAGACATTCCAGACCAATCTGGACACATTCCTGTGTGACCTGATCCAGGTGACCCTGCTCAGGCAGGGTGTTGGACTTGGGGGATCTTTTAAGGCCCCTTCCAACTCCTGACATTCTGGGATTCTGGGATGCCAAGGGAGAGTTTTGGTTGGTTGCCTGGTTGGATTTGGTGTGGGGCTGCCCAGGGAGCAGCATTGCTCCTGCCTGTGAGGCTGAGCCCCCCTAGCCGGTGGAAGGGGCTGCTCCCTGCCCCAGTTTTGGGGTGTGATGTGCCCACACACTGCTCCCCAGCCTCGACAAGTAACGCTCTGGTTCACTCTGCTTCCAGGGCAGGTGAACGACAACGATCTGCTGGGTGTGCTGGAGCTGGAGGAGTGCGGCTTGCTGGGAGGCTGCAGCACCCCGGGACCCCCCTTCCAGCCGAAGCTTCGCCTCTCGAGCGAGAGCAGCTCCCGCAGCCGTCTCAGCTCCACGACGGTGGACAGCGAGGACAGCTCCTACCAGAGCGGCGCCTCCGAGGACTCGGCCGCTGAGAGCCTGAGCCGCCAGTCGAGCGTGGACGACGACTGCTTCTTCCCCAGGGACGGGGAGGGCGCTGCCGGGAGGTGCTCCCTGCGGAGGAACCGCAGCATCAGCCTGGCCAGCAGCGGGTCCATGTCCCCGCTCTGGGAGGGGAGCAGCTGCACCAGCAGCTTTGGGACCCTCACGCGGAAGAGCAGGAGATCCAGTGTCCGAAAGCATCTCTTGAAATTCATCCCAGGCCTTCACCGGGCGGTGGAAGAGGAGGAAAGTCGTGTCTGACCTCGCAGGAGTCCTCATCGATGCCCGGGGGTGGGCGCGGGGGGCTGCCCGGCTGCCCGTGCCAGGCCCCGTGTGAAGCTGTTTTCCAAACAGCCACACTTGTGGTCCTAAAAAGCCTCTGGGGTTTCAGGGTACTTTGGTTTCTCAGGGTGTGCTCGAACACCTCACTGACATGGGAAGTGACTGACTGGGAGCCGTGAGGAGCCTCACAGGCCGCCCCCAGCGCCCCGCAGTGCAGGCCGCGGTGTGTAGGGGATGTCAGCATGCCTGGGAGCTATTTATTTCCTCTCCTGAAGTCGCAGCTTCCAAAGGGCCTCAATAAAGCAAGTGCTTCTGTGAAACCCAGCGGCTGTGCCGTCACGAGGGATGTCCCTGCACGTACCGTGGGGACCCTGGGGCAGGAGCGGTTCGAGACGTGCCGGTGGGCTGCAGCGGTGGGTGATGTCCGTGGGCAGGCCGCAGTGGGACCCGCTGCTCCACTGCGGGATGCCCGGGGTCGCGGCTGCTACTTGAGGACGTGCGTGCTCGGTGCGTGTGCCAGGGACAGGGTGAGCCCCCCCGTCTGCTTCTCAGGCTCTGAAGCGGGGGGCCGGGTCCCCGGGAGCCGTGGTGACAGCAGCCATTTACAAAGAGCTCTCACGCCTCTCAGCAGCCGTGATGTAAACCTGTAGTAACCCCCTACAGCTATGATCTCACCGGTGGCAGCCCCCTGAGAGGGCACGAGAGGGGAGCAGCCTAGGCTGGGGAGGGAGGCACGGGGCCCATGGCAGGGGTGGGCTGTGGGGAGCCAGGGATGTCTCTGTGTGTCCCCTGCTCCCCGGTGTGGCTCTCCTGGCCCGCGTCACTCTGCGCTGCAGGAAGGGGTCTGCTCTTCCAACAACTCCAGGAGCCGAGGCTGACGGCAGGAGGGTTAATGAACTCCACAGCTTGTTTGAAGTGATGGGATAAATACAGGCAGAGATGGGAAGACGAGGGGCAGGTCGATGTCCTGCTCGGCTGACACAGGCCGAGGTTCCTTCAGCCCATGGCCATAACGTGACCCACGTGCCCTGCGACTCGTCCGCCTGTCACACGCAGCCCATGCGGTGGTTTGCCACCCCCTGGGGCGTGCAGGATCTCCTGGTGCTCAGAAGCTGCAGGTAAGCTCCGCTCCCAGAGGGGCCCGAGGGAAAACAGCCATTGCCAAGGGTGCTCCAAGCAACGAGCGTGGCCACGCCGGCAGGGGCTGTGCCGGCATCGGACACTCCTCTGGAAAGGGTTTGGGGAATGGGAACGTGGCAGGTCTCCAGTGGAGCTGGGGGCAGGTGGTAGGGCAGGTGGGAGGGCATCTTGGATGTTCTATGGGTGGGAGTGGTATCCTGGTGAGCCCCTCGACCCCCTCAGCCCAGCCCTTGGCTGGAGGGGAGTCTTGGTCTGACGCCTGCCCAGACCTGTGGCCAACCGTCAGCTCAGGCAGGTCCTGGTCTGGGCTCTGGAGCTCACTGCCAGTCCCTGGGCTCTGGAGCTCACTGCCAGTCAAGAGCTCACTGCCAGTCCCTGGGCCCTGGAGCTCACTGCCAGTCACCAGGCTCTGGAGCTCACTGCCAGTCCCTGGGCTCTGGAGCTCGCTGCCAGTCACCAGGCTCTGGAGCTCACTGCCAGTCCCTGGGCTCTGGAGCTCACTGCCAGTCCCTGGGCTCTGGAGCTCGCTGCCAGTCACTGGGCTCTGGAGCTCACTGCCAGTCCCTGGGCTCTGTCTCAAGGCAGTTTCACTTTTCCTTGCCAGTAACAGCACTGAAAGGAGAAAAACTGTGTGTGTGTCAGAGACCAAATACCCCGGGGCCGAGGGGAGGGTGAAGCTTTGCCCACCACTGCTTCCCCCTAGGTGAAAATCAGTGAAAATCAGTGCAAGGCCACAGCCAGCCCCAGGCATGGGACGAGTGCTCTGCAGAGCCCAAGTGTCCTGCTTCGCTTTCCCACGCCACTCCTCAGGAATGAGCACCAAATCGAGGTCTGCTCCTGCCTTCCTTGTGGCTGGTTTGTAGGGCTGGCAGTAGCCTGGGCTGGGCTGGAGAAGCTCAGGTCCTCCCCAGGCTTGAGGGGGAGATGAGGCTGTGCAAGCACGGTGTGAAGGCTGCCCCAATGCTGGGTCTCTGGTGGAAGCTAGAGCAGCTTTATGGCCAAAACAGGGTTCTTCTGATTCGGGAAGTTGGTTGGACCAACCCTGGGCAGTGGGTGCTTGTGCTCAGAGCGGGAAGGCTGGGTGAGCCTGGGCACCCAGGAACCTTTAGAGAAGCTTAGGAAGAGCTTTAGAAATGTTGTTCTTCCAGCAGAGGTGAGAGAACACTTTGGTTGTTACCAGATGACAACACGATGTGTTCACAGCCATGCTCAAAAACAGGATGTGGGCGACGGGCGGGCGCTGCGGGGCTGCTGCTGCAGGCACCCAGATCAGCGTGGCCCAGCAGGAAGGAGCTCAGAGAGAAAACAGGGCAAGAAAACGCTTTCAAAACAGCCTTTCTGCTCACAAGGAGACATCTGGGTGCTCAGGGAGATGGGGCAGGAGAGGACAGGGACGGTTGGACTTGATGGTCACAAAGGTCTTTCCCAGCCTGGTGGTTCTGTGGTTCTGGGATGTGGTGGCAGGTGCTCTGGACCTTTGGCCCAGGAGCTGCTCTCACTCTCTCAGGGTTGTTAGAGAGTTTGGTTGATTTCCTGACAGCCCAGGGAGCAAGTTGGACGTGCTGTGGGTTCTGTTACTGGTCTGTACTGGGAGAAGCCCAATGCCCAGACCTTCCTGACTTCAAGACTCAGCAGCAGCCCCAGGCACGACACAGTCACAGCCATCAGCCCTGGTGTGGCAGGGAACAGGCAGGAGACCCCCTCGAGGGGAGGGCAGCATTAGGGTCCTACGTTCCTGCCAGCTTTACCCCGGTTTGGCTGTGCCAGGGTGGGTGCCTGTGGGTGTCTGTGGGTGCCTGTGGGTGTCTGTGGGTGAGGGATGGCCGTGCTTCGGCCTCTGTGCCCGCAGTTCTGCTCTGCAGGTCTCTGGTGCCCGTCACTCCCCTGGTCATGCAGCTGCTCTGCAGGGGTTCAGGCGCAGCAGCCGGCTGCACCCCGCTTTTGTGGCACTGCGAGGGTCAGGGGACACCGGTACTGGCCTGCCCAAGCCTGTCCCCTCCTTGGAGAAGAGGAGACTGAGGGGTCACCACATTAATGTTTATCAATAGGCAAAGGGTGAGTGTCAGGAGGATGGACCCAGGCTCTTCTCAGGGATGGCCAGGGACAGGACAAGGGGCAATGGTTCCAAACTGGAACATAGAAAGTTCCATCTTAATATAAGGAGGAACTTTTTCCCTGTGAGGGTGACAGATCACTGGAACAGGCTGCCCAGAGAGGTTGTGGAGTCTCCTTCTCTGGAGACATTCCAGACCCATCTGGACACGTTCCTGTGTGATCTACTCTAGATGATCCTGCTCAGGCAGGGGGATGGCCTTAGTGATCTTTCGAGGTCTCTTCCAGTTCCTGATATTCTGTGATTCTGTGATTCCCTCCTTTCCCTTTCCCTTCCCTGCAGGCTGGGAAGTTAAAATTTGGAAGTCTTCTGCAAAGAGGGGTCCCAAGCAGCATTTTTCCCCAACGCAGATCCCTCGCTGGCACATGGGATCAGACCCTTGACCGTAGTTTGCTGACATGACCCATGGGAGTTTTCCTCCGGGTGTTCAGGTGAAATGGAAGTTGTCCCACACAGCCACAGCAATGTTCATTCCAGTGCCACCAGTCATCCTGCCTGGCTGCTGCCTGTGCCGTGGTTACCCCGTGCTGAGAGTTCCTGATATTGAGCTGCTCCTGGGGCCGTGTGTGGTGATGTGGGCAGCCAGGTACGTGCCCGAGGAGCAGCTCCCGGGAGTGGGGGTTGGAGAGGGAGCTGGGGAGGGGAGAGGGAGCAGAGCCTGCAAACATCCCACAAACAAACACCCTGCAAACACCCCAGTGGCCTCTGCCTATTTCTGAACTGAACTGGAACTGCTCGGCCCTGATGAGTCACTTGTGTCACCTCCCGGCAGTGCCCCAGGAAGTCCCTCACAGTGGTTTAGTGTCATTCTGCACATCAGGCAGGGTCCTGGGGAGGTGGGGACCCATCCCCACAGGAGCCAGGGCAGCTCCCCGCTGGCCAAGCCTGATGCCATGCTTTCAGCTTCGACCTCTTTCAGTGGTGAAGCCCGGTTGGCAGCTTGCCCCATGCTCAAGCCCTGGTGCAGGATTAGTGCCGGCTGTGCCGATCAGTGGTCCCTGTGCCAGGCCCTGTGCCCTGCCATGACCCTGCTCAGCCTTTGTGCTGCTCCCAGATGGGTGGTGAGGCAGACTGGCCCGTGCACAGCCGGTGTGGGACCCCCCCCAGCCCCCAGCCCAGCGCTGTGGGCTGTGTGGTGGGTGATGTGCTCTGGGTCAGTGCTGCCCGTCGCCTGCAGCACCTTGGTCCCACGGTGCGGTACCGGCGGAGCCCCGAGCTCGCCACAGGGCTGGGATGCTCAGCTGTGTCTCAGCACCGTTTGTGGAGTGATTCCTCACCAAGGGAATCCTGGGGACTGCACCTACCAGCGGGAAACCGCCTGCCAGGGCCCTTCGGGTTATCTGAGGGAGGTGGCCGCGTGCTGCTGACTCACCTTCAAACCTCATCATCCCTTGCTCTGGGACAAACTTTTCCAGCAAGAGACTGAGGTTGTTGTCAATCAATTCCAGCAAACTCATTTCTGTAACAGCAGGAAAAGTTGTGATTTTCAGATGTGAATTTGCAGGTGAACAGCACCGGTGGAAAGGCTTTGGGCCCGCTGCTGCCCGAGGTCTGACCTCCACAAGAGGATTTCCAAATCCTAAAGCCCAGAGATGTCCAAACCCGAATTGTACAAATACAAACAGTCATTCACAGGGGCTGATCACGCTCTTACGTAAGCCTGGCTCTGGGCACCGGGTGAGGGGGGTTCAGCCGCGGTCAGCAACGCCGTGGTGCTGCTCGGGGGATGCACCCGGCTCCCTCCGTAAAGCAGCCGGTCCCGCTCGTGACACCCGCTCGACGGACACCTACAGGTGAGTGCTGAGCTCAGCCCTTGCCCTGTCCTATTCCTCTCAAGCGGTTCTGCTGCTGCAGCCAGAAGCTGCCTCTGAACAGGGGGCTGGGCTGTGTGTGGGTGGGGAAGGGGAAGCGCTGGGGGTCCCACAGGGGCGTCAGCACATCCCATCGCCCGGCCGGCTCAGCCCCGGGAACCTGCCATTGGCTTTCACCTTCCCGTGCTGCTCGGGGGGGCTGAGCCCTTGAGGTGCATCATCTCACCGAGCAGGTTGCAGCGGATGCTCAGCATCCATCAGGATGTGGCCCTGCCCGTGGCCAGGCCGAGGCCCTGCGGCTGCGGAGGTTGGTGAGCCGTGTGCGGGGCGTGTGCCCGCCCAGCCGTCCGGTTCGTCCCGCCACGGGGGCAGAATGGGCCCATTGTCCGGGCACGGCACGGCAGGTTTATCGGCACGCAGACCGGTGGGGAATGTTAAGCGGGTCAGGTGGAGCAGCGCAGCGGCGGGCGGTCACCCTCCGGGGATTAGGGGGCAGAACAATCCCCGTCCCTGTGACCAGGCGGGGACACAAAGGGCCATTGTGCCGCGAGCACAAAATCTCTGCTTATTACCGAGGAGCTGCCGTGCTGAAAGACCCGCTCGGTGCCAGCACAAAGGCTCCTTGCTTCGGATTGTTTGTTTATGTAAATTAAAATGGTGCGTTTAATTATGCAACGGGACGAGGCTCAGCAGCCAGTGAGGTGCTGATTGGATCACCCGTGGCCAGAGCCTGCGGGTGGGCCCCGGCACAGCGGACCCTGCTGCGGTGCCCGCCGGAGAGGAGACGCGCGCCGACCCTCTCAGTGGGGCGACCACATCCCAGGGGGAAAAGGGGTGAGGGGTAGTGCCCCCCACCTCGGGGTGCCCTGGCCGGTGGGCACGGCACAGCCCCAAGCATGACAGAGGAAGTGCCAGCGGTGTCCGGCATGGCCAACGGGAGCGTGTCCCCGGGGACCGGCCCGCTCCAGGTCACCGGAGTCATCGGTGAAACGGGCAAACCGGTGGGGACAGCTCCTTATGCTAATGCAGAATCCAACCCTGAGGGGAACCAGGAGGAACACGGAGACCCCTCGGCAGAGGAACTCGCATGTGGGGGCTGTGATGGGGAGCGGCAGTGTGAAGGTAAGTACGGGGCTGCCTCTCCTGGGGGGTGGCAAGACGAGCTCTGGTTTCTGCTTAGCCTTGTGCACAACGGGCGGTCGGACACGCATTCATCGACATTCCCAACCTGTGGTAGCTGTGACAAGGGCTCAGAGTTCACCCTCAGTGCAGGGGCAGACCTGGACCAGCAGTTACACAGGATGCAATGTGTGACTAACGGCTCCTTCTGATCTGCTCTGAAAACTGCTGCCAGCCTGTCACCACAAAGACCCCGCTGCCATCACTGACTGGCTGCTCTGTCAGTCCCTTTCTTGTGCTCTGTAGTGCCGAAAGAAAAGCGTGAGGAGCAGGATGGGACACTACAGCAGGGGCCAGCTGACACCCAGCCCATGGGGCCCGACGGCCAGGAGTCGGAGGAAGGTAATGGAAGTGCTCGGGACGCGGGGTTTACCCAAGGTGTAGCAGTGAGTAGCCCCCCCTTGACCATGACCATGACCATGACCTAGAGGTGGTTATTATTGTTTTAATTGGGTCAGACCCTTACACCTGGAGCACTCGACTCCTTTCTCACAGGTGGAGATGCTGCACCCTAGAGAACACGGCTGGTGTCCCTCTTCCTGAGGTCTGGCTTAGCTCTATAACTGTAGGGTACTGGAGTGCGGTGGGGTCTTTGACCAGGAGGTCTCCAGGAGCCTTGTGTGGCTGGGAGATGCTTTACCTGGGATAACCAACCTCTGTGAGTCAGAAACGTGCAGCCTCACAGCCCAAGCTCTTCACCTGCCTGAGTCACCTGGGGGCTGAAATCCCCCGGGTGTCCCGGTTCCTGGGAGAGGTTCCCCTGCTCTCCTGGGCCCCTGTCCTTGTGTCCATCTGCTCCTTCTGCGGTGGGAATGGTAAAACCCTGCTGGAGCCAGGGCTGGACCTCACCCTGCCCATCAGCACGTATCCAGTAGACAGACACACTGATCTACCCTGCAGAGGCCTCCATGAGGAGGAGCCGTTTGTTGTGGATCACCCAAGGGGGAAGCTCTGTCCTTCCTCAGTCCCCCCGTGGGCTCTCACCCGTGGGCAAGGGGTGGCTGGGCAGCGGGCTGCTCACGGCTCTGCCCCACTCCTGGTCGTGCTGGACCCCTCCGGTCCCTCACACGTCCGACAGCCGCCGTGAGTTGGTATTTTCTGTATGTGTCAGGGGCCACATAAATAGGAAACCACCCCCCTTGGAGAAGGGTGGATTGACAGCCAGCGTGGCTGTCGCCGTCCTGGCACAGCCAGTGCCCACAGCTCGGAAAGACACCCGGCCTGAGCCTTGCAAACCGCTTGTGCCAGGAACAGGGACAATCGAGGAACACTTGTCAGGGGCAAAATAGCATTTCCCAGCAGCTGCACAGGTTGTGGGAGGTGAATCATGGTGGAGGCTGCCCCGCTTGGGCTGACAGCCAGATTCCAGCTGTGTGGCTCTAGGAGTGCACAATCAAACCTATTAAACGATCTTGCACAGCCCCCCCTCCCCCGCACCTCCCCCCCAGCCAGAAGCACTTTATCTCTAAATTGCAGGCAGCTTTTTAGTGCCTAACCAATTTAGTCTAATTAATACTCCAGGACCCCACAGGCAAAATGGTGAATAGAGCATTTGTTGCGGCGCTAAAGCGTCCTTCACGACAGAGCCCCGCGACCAGGACGGGCAGGACATCGCCACCTCGGCTTGGTGGGCCACCTCGAAGGAGGGATGGTCCTGGGAGGGCTGTGCCAGGTCCCTGGGTGCTGGGGGCAAACCCTTTCCCTCTTCCCCTTCCCTTCCTTTCACCCTTCCCCTTTCCCTTCCCTGTTCCCTTCTTTTGGCCCTTTCCCTTTTCCCTGTTTCCCCTGTTTCCCTTCCTGCCCTGGGGTCTGCCCCGTGGGACGGGGTCAGTAGCTTGGCAAAGGGAGCCCAGTGGGGGCCAAGGTGGGAGCTCTGGGGCTGTGAGCAGCGGCCCTGGGCAGAGCCCTGGGCAGGGTGGTCCTGGGCACACACAGGGCACCCTGCTGCACCGCTGGCTTCGTGGCACCTCTCCTTTGAAAGAGGGTGGCACGAAGGGGATGGGTGACAGGGGCAGGTGGCCCTATGTGGGCATCAGAGCAGCCCATGCCAGCAGCCTGGGGTGGGGTTCAGTTCAGGGACGTGGGCACTGCTCAGCCCACAGGCTCTGGGGGACTTTGGGGGCAGGAGCTGTGTTAGGAGCGGGTCAGCGCCCCCTCCTCAGCCCCACTCCCTCGGTGTGGCTGCAGGGCCGGGCAGCGAGGGCACGGCGGCCAGCCCCGGCGGGGAGCCCGTGGGGACCCTCCATGGCAGCACCTGTGGAAGAGGGAACCCAGCCCAGGAGCAGGAGGAGGAGGATGCAGAAGACGAGGAGGAGGAGGAGGAGGAGGACACTGAAGAGGATGAAGTTCAGGTGATCGAAATCAAGAAGGAGAACAGCGAGACGTCCCGTCTAGAGCAGCACGACGGCGACAAGGAGGTGTCTCCCCCGACCAGCCCCGGCTGCAACTCCCAGGCGGAGACAGCGGGGGAGCAGCTCAGCCTGGGGAAAAAGACGGATATCTCCAGACACAGCTACTCCAGGTACAACACAATCTCCTACCGCAGGATTAGAAAAGGAAACACCAAACAGCGGATCGATGAATTCGAGTCCATGATGCACTTGTGAACTGAGGCGAATCGCTCACGGAGCTGAGCGGTCGCGCTGGTTGTCCCTTCTGTCCCCCCAGACACGGCTCCTCCCGCGCCGGGAGGCCTCTGCTTCGTTCCTTTTTGTACGTGATTCCGTAATTCACTGTGAAAGTTTAACTCCCTCGCTGTGAGGGCGGGCAGAGACGTGTGTAGCGCAGGAAAACAAATAATCAGTCGGCTAAATGTAATGAACACCCTTTGATTTACAGTCACCCTCTTATTGTCTGTCCAACTTTTGTAACCGTGGATGAACAATAGGGTGACGTGACCCGGCCGGGGCCTCTCTAGCCACCCACACGTGCTGGGTGCCGTCAGCCGTGCCGGTAGCGGGTTGGCAGCGCGGCAGCCCCGCACCGCCGGCCAGGGCAGCGTGAGTAATGAAAGCGACGTCTGTGTGTGACCGCAGCACTCTGGTTCGCTCTCTGTCCGTGCCGGCGGCTCGCAGCGCCCTGCCGGCCCATCGCCGGCCCTCCGCACCGCGCTGGCGGGATGGGCGGGCGGTCGCGTGCCTGGGCAGGTGCTGGTGTGCAGGGAAGGGACGGGAAGGCAGCGAGGGCCCTGCTCCCCCTCCCAACACCTCGCCGGGTGCTGGATTCCTGTTGTGGTGCTGGAGTCGGCACGGACAGGGCTGGTACCATCTGCTGGCCCTGCCCGGTGGGGTGAGAGCTTGGATGGCTGCAGAAACGCTGTCACCCACCTGTGTCACACACCTGTGCTGTGGGCCTCATGGCGCTGCCTTCCAGCCCCTGGGCTCGTGGTTACCAACAGCACAGTGTTACTGACAGCCCAGCATTACTACAGTGTTACTGACAGCACGGTGTTACTACAGTGTTACTGACAGCATGGTGTTACTATAGTGTTACCAACAGCCCAGCATTACTACAGTGTTACTAACAGCACAGCATTACTACAGTGTTACTAACAGCACAGCGTTACTACAGTGTTACTAACAGCACAGCATTACTTCAGTGTTACTGACAGCACAGTGTTACTACAGTGTTACTGACAGCATGGTGTTACTACAGTGTTACCAACAGCCCAGCATTACTACAGTGTTACTAACAGCACAGCGTTACTACAGTGTTACTAACAGCCCAGCAGTACTACAATGTTACTAACAGTACAGTCCTCCTTCAACTCGGTCACAGACAGATCAGTCTGGAGTTGGGTCTGCTCTGTGCCACTGTCACCCCGGAAATCACCACGGAGAGCTGAGAGCCACCGCTGAGGAGCCAAGGCCGGAGGGGGAGCTGACACCAGCCCCAGTGTCCCCTCTCAGCCACCAGCACTGAAGGACGAGCGCTGCGTCTCCAGCAGCGCCGAGTGTCGTTGTGGCCTCCGTGGCTCTGCAGAGAGGCAGTTATTGATTGGTGACAGGGGATAATGAAGGCTGATTCTGCATTGTGCCCGCCAGACACGGCGCACATTGTGCCAGACTTGTTTATCCGCGCGCCGGTCTCGGGCGCTCAGAGCTCCGCTTGTGTGAACTTACATTGGGGGTTTGTTTGCCCGCTGCCAGCTGCCCCTCGCGCCTCTCGCGGGGGGTCCTGCAAGGGCAGCACGTTTCTCTCAGGGCTGTGACCATTGCTTGGCTTTGGGGGGCTCGCTGCAGATGGCCACGTGCTGCCCGGAGCTGCCAGCCTCAGCTCAGGGGTCTGCACACCGCTGAGGCTGGGCTGGGGGCTGCTGTGTCCCCTCACGCTGCCCGGGCCGGTCTGTGCTTCAGAATGGACAGAACAGCTCTGCTCTACAGCAAAGGCAGAGCCATGGGAACCCCAACGTGGTTCCACCAGAGACAGGCTGGAGCAAGCACCTCCAGAGACCTGCCACCAGACACACGGGCACTCGTGCCCAGCTCTGGTGAGGGCTCCCTGCGCAGCGGGGCTGGGTGAGGGAAGCGCAGACATCCCGTGGGATGAAGGCCATGCTGCCCTGGCCATGCTCTGGGGCAGGGGAGCGGCAGCAGCCGGCACGGTTCCCACGCTGTGTGGGCAATGGGCAGCCGAGCCCACAGTGCCTGGGTCTTGCCAGCTGTAGCAACAAGCAGATTTCTTCCTCCTCCCTTTTACCATACCCTGTCTGCAAGGTTGTACATCTGCTTGTACCCAGCAGCAGGTGAAGTAAGTGCCAGGCTTTACAGGACCAGGCTGCTCGGTGACGGGCCGTGGGCTCGGGCCCCGGCTCCGTGGGGATTCACACCGAGACTCACAAGAAACCTGGACCTGCCCTGGGAAGCTGTGACGGGCAACCCCTGCTCTCACTTCCCTTGGGAGATGAAAAATAACATCACAAGTCCAGGGACTCTCTGGGGGTGCCAGGGCCTTCCCTACAAACACTCCCCCACCCTGGGTGGGGGTGTGACATGGGAGTCAGGGGCTGTACAGGGGCACAGTGCCCGAAGCCCTGGGAATTCCCCTTGGGACAGAGGTGCTCTAGGGCAGAGAAGCCGGTGGGGGTGCTGATTCCGTGATGTGGGTGCTGCAGACCCAGCGCTGGATGGGGCTGGTGGCAGGTAAGGAGGTGGGTCCCTCTGGGGGTGGGTGGTTGTGGTGTCTTTCCACCCCCTCCAGCTCCGCCATCCGCAGTGCTGGCTGACTTTGGGGGCTGTTTCCAGCAGCACCACATGCCAGCCTGGAATGGGAATTAAGCTGCTCCGGCAGCAACGTGGCAGGTGCCATGACACCTGCAGCAGCTCCAGCACAGCCACCAGCTCCGGGCAGCACCAGTGCCAGCACTGCCAGGGCACTGGAGGAGAGCACCAGCACAGCCACCCCTCGGGGCAAAGCAGGTGGGGTGCCAGGCTCTTCCTGGGGTGACATGGGTGGCTCAGCCTGGCAGTGTCTCGGGCAGATGTGCCCTTGGGATGGGGCCAAGTGGGCAGCAGGCAGAGTTGGCACACAGGGCCCAGAGGAAGATGCTTCAACTATTATTTATTCTATTTTTTTTAAGCTTTTCTTTTTCTTAACCAACCGGGGCCTCCCACCATGGCCAGCTGGACTCAGTGCTTGAAGGACAGCACGGTGTGCCAGGCCTGGCACAGCTCGGGGCATTCGTGCTCGTTGGGCAGGGCCCTGCCTGTCCCCATTGCTGACATGGCTCTCCCACCCCAGTGCCCCCCCTTAACAAACACCTGCACAGCCCCAAAGGCCCCTCAGTGCCCGGCTGTGCGATGCACACCGTGGGCACGACCCAAGGAGCGGGCAGGAGGTGCCTACAGCCACGTCTGCCGCCTGTGCCGGGGAAACAACCTGCTCTGGTTTCTGGCAAACTGGGACCACTGGGACAGGGTTGGCCAGCAGCCCCGTGGGCACACTGCCCTGAAGGACACCAGCACGGAGCTCTTGCACTGGGGGGAGCGAGGCCTGGCACCGGCTGCCACCGTGGCACAGGCTGGCTCAGTGACACGGCCTGGCAGCAAGCAGCGCCTGGCGGCCATCATGCTGCGAGGAAAGGTGACGGCAGGCACACTGCCTGTGCCTTCTCCTGAGAGTGACAGCAGGCTAGCTGAGGAAAGCAGGAGGACTGGTGGAATAGGAGCCAGCTGGGGTGACCTGCAGGGCCAGCTGCTCTTTTGGCAGGTGTCAGATAGTGTCAGCATTGATCTCCCCCCTGCCAGGCGATGCTGGGAGACCCACGGCCAGGCCATGGGGACATGGTGGCATCCTGGCTCTGGTCAGCATGGTGTGAGGAGGGGTGCTCAGCCCTGTGTGTCCCTGGAGGCTTGTGCTGGAGAAGTCTCTTGCACAGGGCAGGGGGCAGAAGCGCTGCCTTCCCAGGGACACCACGGATGGATGGGGAGCAGGACCCACAGAGCTTCAGAAACAGAGGAAGAAATCCTGTCTGGGATGTATCCTGGATCAGACTGTCCTGTCACTGTGGCATTGCTGCCTGGCCTGGCCTGTGCTGCCAACGCAGAGCTCCTCTGGGGAAAGCCCTGGCTGGAGCAGAATGAATCACCCTGCTCAGGGCCACACCAAATGCCACCAGCACCCAGCACAGGCACCAACGTGACCTGATGCCCCAGCCAGCCGGCCCCAAGGAAAGCGGCAGAGCTCCCGGGGAGTCATGGGGTGGGGGTACAGGGCTGGGGCTGTGGCAGCCCCAGGGTGGGGACAGCGCTGTGGCCCTGGCATGAGGAGCTCCCCAGCTGGCCTCTGGTGTGTGCTGCTGGCAAGAAGCAGAACAAGCCCCCGGTTTGCCCCCCCTCCCTTTCTCGCTGTCCGCAGGCGAGGCGAGCTCGGTGCTTCTTCAGCAGCCCCCGGCTCACCCATCTGCTGGGTGGCTCATCGACCCCCACTTGCCTCCCGTTACTAAAGACAGCTTTTTCAATACCCAATCGATCCCCAGCAGAGCCCTGATGCTGCTCTGTCAGAGGTGATGGATCCCCCAGGGCAGCATCCTGCAGCACAGGCACATCACATGGATTTTCTTTAGGCACTTGTCTAAAAGCTGCTGTTTTCTGCGGAGGACCAAGCACCCGGGTTCGCTGTTTACAGACTCCGGAGCCCTGGAGTACTGCTGGAGCTTGTGCTGTGGCGAGGGGGGGCGGGAGACTTCAGAAAATATTTCCATTTAATAACACAGAAAAGGAAATGGAGTTTTCCCCAGTCCCCCACAGCGCCAGAAAAGCGCCACACGTGCTGCTCGTGGCCTTCTGGTCTCTCCGTACCCCGGTTTAAATTGCACGTTTCAATTACCAACTGGAAATGAACTTCCAGCTCTGCAACTGCTGCCACAGCCCACAGAGGTCCTGAATTCACTGGGTGAAGCTGTGTTTCTGGTCCCACTGCGCTCCCTTCAGTCTGCATAGTAACTGCCAAACCGCCACTGCTGGTAGGGGTTCGCGGGGTCGCAGGTCGTCACCCTCAGGGCTGCGCGGGAGGGATCCGCCTCCAGGCACGCCAGCGGCTCGAGGTGCTCCGAGATGAGGTGGTCTGTCTGCAGCGGGGAGGGGGAGAGAGAGGAGGGATGGGGGTGTTAGGTAGTGGGACGTACACAGCAGCTCCATTTCCACCCAGAGACCTCACTCTTCACTGTGTGCCCTTTTTCTGCCTTCCCCTAATACACAACTTCTGGGTGGGATCCAACGCCTGCCCCGCTGCTGAGCCGGGGTCCTACCACACCTTCTGTGCTTCGTGGCTCTGTGCTCCCTGGAAGTGGAAAGGTACTTCCCTCACTGTGCAAACGGCTGTGCCCCTGCCAGTGACCTCTCCCCAGGGGGTACCTGCTCACAGGGGGGCACACAGCAGGGCGCCGATGGTGGCAGACGTGTTCCTCGGCCAATGAACTCAAAGCACATTCATGGGGATGAAAAGGGCTTCAGGCAATGCAGCACCCAAGTCCATGTGCCAGGGCAGTAAACTGGATTATGAAGAGTCCCTCTCTGCCCTTCTGCTTTCTGCATCTGCTTGGTGTCACCTGCTTAACCCAGGTGGGCGGTGAGGCGATGCTGTCCCTCCCCCAGGCGAGGGGCATGTCAGTGTCACCACCAAGCACTGTGCTGTTTCTTAGTGGCCATTTGGTTAATAGCTACATGAAACACCCTGAAATGACACGTGAAGTGTCATCTGGGTAAAAGCTGAACTCTGTGCACAGTAAATGAACTTCACATCATTAATGTGACACAACTGTGACATCAAAAGGTAAAGAATCGTCATTCCCTCGGGCAGCCTTCATACAGCCATACAATGGTTTCACTTGGAAAAGACCTTCAAGGTCATTGAGTCCAACCATCTATCCAGCCCCACTAGGTCCAACATTAGCCNCCCTTCCTGGAGTGAGCTCACCAGCCACAGTTGTCTCTTGCTCACTGCAGTGGATTATCAAACAGGAGTGTCCATTCCTTTCCTCCTCATAAAGGTTTCTCCCGACACCCACTGTGAGCTGAATGCCAACCGCCATGGCGCCAGCGCCACCTAAGTGCCATCGACAGTTTCGCTGTGAAAGCGGCTGTTGTGCTGCTGCTGTGCAGGCAGAGCCCGGCCAGGGCAGACCCCTCGCCGTGACCACCTTCCCCAGAGCTGCAGGGGCTGCCTTCCCCAGCGCTGCAAGGCTGCCTTCCCCAGCGCTGCAGGGCTGCCTTGACCAGCACTGCAGGGCTGCCTTCCCCAGCGCTGCAGGGCTGCCTTCCCCAGCGCTGCAGGGCTGCCTTCCCCAGCGCTTCGCTTACCAGCTCCGGATGGAACGCAGCCAGCGAGCGGTGCAGCCAGGTCAGGCTGCGGCTCCTGTCCTCGCACAGGCGCAGGCCTGGCGCTCCCGCAGCGCCCGTCGGGGTGACGCAGAGCTCACCGTGCCGGATCAGCCTCAGCCACGTGTAGTTGAACCGCTGGTTCTGTGGGGAGACACCGGGCAGAGCTGTGGCACTGCTCCCCTTCTGTCAGCAGGACTGGCAAGCAGCTGGCAGAGGGCTCCTCGCCCTCCTCCAGGACAGGGATACACAGAGAGACCTTTCCCATGGGTCTGCAGAGCTAAAACACTGAGGACAGCCCTGGCACAGGCTCTGGGAGCGACTCCTACCCAGAGTCCCATCCCAACTGCCACATGCTCCTCTGCCATCCCCCCCGGCTACACCCCGGCCCGAGGTGCACATGGGTAAACCCCCAACACAGCAGGTCCCAGTCCCTGCGCTGGCTGGGGCCAGACCAGTGAGCAGCCAGCAGGGAACTGCCCACAAGGGAGGGGAAAGCTCCTCGGCAGCGGCAGCATCCCGTCGGTGGATGCTGTGCGGTGACACGCGTGGGCATCTCTCCACCCGCTTCCACGAGTGGGCTCACGGCTTTACCAAGCGGCTGAACTTGCTGGCTCTGGAGCTGTTGCTTGGCTACGGGCTCTGCAAGCAGGCAGCTCCTGCCCCCCCACCCCGTCTGGCCGTGCCCCCAGCACTGCGTGAGCTCCTGGCTGTCCTTACCTGCCTGCCGGCATCGCACGCCTCGGCAGCCAGGGTGGTGTTTTCCGCCGCTAGGCATCTTGCCGTGCCTTTGTTAACGAGCTGTGGAACAGCAACAAAGCACAAGGTTAGCTGTAGATGTACCCTCCTGAGAAAGGGGAGAGGCTCCTGCCACCCCGCTAAGCTGCTGGACGCACAGGGCACTCCTGGAACTGCCCACCTGAGCCAGGCAGAGAAGATGCGTCAGTCCTTGGAGCGGTGTGTAAACACACAACTGGTCCATTATACATCTTCTACTGAGAGAAGCCCAAACCAGCCCTTCCCAGAAACCTCTGAGGCTGGACAAGACACCTTGGGTTTTGGGTTTGGATAAAGCTCACCTTCCTCTTCCACAAACCCCCAACCAACCATTCCCAAGAGTCACAACTGCAGAGTCCCTTCCCCTTGCTACACCAGGGAGGAGGCAAACAGGCACCGTGCACAGCAGACACAACCACCCGATGGTCCCATCCTGCTCCAGCCAGTCCCCTCCCCAGCTGGGCCTGAGGCCCTGGGCTCTGGCACCACCACAGACCCCACAGCCAGCCCCAGCAAACGCCACCATCACTATGTGCAATGCACTCAGAGCCTCACCCCCAGGTAACTGTTCCTGCCTCCCATCCAGCTGGGCTGTCCTGGTACCCATCATCAGTGGGGGGGCACAGACACACTCCCCTGAAGCAGCCCACCCCGTCAGGAACATCATTAAGGTGTTTTTAACTGAACTGTCATGACCTCACATGGCTGGGGGGAAACAGAGGATGAGTGGGCACTGCACCCTGGCACTGCAGTCCAGAGGCTTCACTGGGTGTGCACACTCACTGAGTGGGCACTGCACCCTGGCACTGCAGCCCAGAGGTTTCACTGGGTGTGCACACTCACTGAGTGGGCACTGCAGCCCAGAGGTTTCACTGGGTGTGCACACTCACTGAGTGGGCACTGCACCCTGGCACTGCAGCCCAGAGGTTTCACTGGGTGTGCACACTCACTGAGTGGGCACTGCAGCCCAGAGGTTTCACTGGGTGTTCACACTCATTCAGCCCCCACTTGCTGTGAGGGAGCACCAGACTCTGCCCCTCTTTGCTCTTCCTCAACGGGGGAGCCAGCACCCCTCTGCCTGCATCCACAGAGACTCAGCAACAGGCACGTTCCCTCACGCCCTTGGAAGGCTCACAGGGTGCTGGGAAGGACGGGAGGTGGTGTGGGAGCGCTGCAGACACCGGACTGAGCTCTGCCAGCCCCCTCTGGCTCCTGGGCTGAGGCTGCTCACGCCTCGGAGGGCTCATCAGTCGCTGTCTACAGGCACCAGCTCCTCAACCTGGCAGCACAGCAGTTGGGCTCTCACATCTCCGATTCCCTGCCAGTGTTGCTCCTTCCCTTCAGGATTTCTGGAGATCTTGTGAATTAATGCTGGCAAACAAACAGGCTGTTCAGAAAACAGTTCCCAAGCAACTCTGGACAGTGTTCAGCACAGCTGGAACTCGCAGAGCTAGCTGAGAAACGGATTTTCTGCCCTATTAAATGTTGAGAATGAATATAAAAGAGTGATTCAGGTGGCCTCAATCAGGACAAAGCAAGGCGACATCTCTGAAGTTTTCACAAACTCTTCTGGTATTTTTTATGTTCTTAAGACTATTCCTGCTGATCCTTTGAAAAAAAAAAATCTCACTTCAGCTGCTGTCTCACTGAAGCCACCAGAGCTCAAGATGATGGAGTGGAACACCTTCCTTCGGAGAACAGGCTTGAGGGAGCTGGGACTCTTGAGCTTGGAGAATAGGAGACTGAGGGGTCACCTCATTAATGTCTATCAATATATAAAGGTTGAGTGTCAGGAGGATGGAGCCAGGCTCCTCTCAGGGATGGCCAGTGACAGGACAAGGGGAAATGGTTCCAAGCTGGAACACAGAAAATTCCATCTTAATATAAGGAGGAACTTTTTCACCATGAGGGTGACAGATCACTGTAACTGGCTGCCCAGAGAGGTTGTGGAGTCTCCTCTGGAGACATTCCAGACCCATCTGGACACATTCCTGTGTGATCTAATCCAGGTGACCCTGCTCGGGCAGGGGGTTGGACTGGATGATCTTTCAAGGTCCCTTCCACCTCCTGACGTTCTGTGAGGCCAATCCCATCGGTGCTTTCCAGCAGGTGTCGCAGGGATGTGGGCTTTCAGCCACACAGGTTTTCAAGCAGGTGCCCCACCAGACAGCCCTGGTGTGGTTCTCATGTGCTTGCAGCCGCCCTGAGCAGCGACTGGTCGCTGCTGCCTCGCTGATGGACGTGTCTGGATGCACTGTTCATAATCCACTGAAGCACCCGACACCAGCAGCTTCACACAGCTTTCTCATGAGTGCTGAGGTTGCCCAAGGGGAGCACAGTGTCCCTCCTGTGCCCTCTGTGAGCTGCCCCCAACACCTGCACACTCGAAGGAAAAATAATGTGTGGCTGGTGGAAAGCTGGGCCTGATCCCTGGGGATGCTTGTGATGGGGAACCTTCAGGCCCACAGACAAGCCTGAAACGTGGCCAAACGGGTGCTGTGCTCTCTTTGGGCTCCCAGCATGGCCGGCACAGTAACTGGAGGCTGTGGTGTGCCTTGGCAGGGACAGGGGGACAGGTAGTTCTTGTTCCCACTGCCCTGGCCGTGCCACTCCTGTGGTCACCGGCGTTAGGCCACCTCCTCTTGGCAAGTGCTGCTGCTGCGGCCCTGGATGGGTGGGATGACTGCAAGACCCTTAGGTGCCATTCCTGGCCATGAGTCCCTTCAGGTGCCATTCCTGGCCTCAAGCCCCTTCAGGTGCCATTCCTGTCCAGGAGTCCCTCAGGTGCCATTCCTGGCCATGAGTCCCTTCAGGTGCCATTCCTGGTCTCGACCCCTTCAGGTACCATTCCTGGCCATGAGTCCCTCAGGTGTCATTCCTGTCCAGAGCTCCTCAGGTGTCATTCCTGGACATGCACCCCTCAGCTGTCATTCCTGGCCTTGAGCCCCTCAGGTGTCATTCCTGTCCAGAGCTCCTCAGGTGTCATTCCTGGACATGTGCCCCTCGGGTGCCATTCCTGGCCCCGCTGCCGCTGTTCTGGCAAACCAGGCATCTCCTGTCCTTGGCATTATGGCGAGATGGCAGCCGATGCCACATCTCTTCTGGGGGGCAGGATGGAGGTTCCTGGCCGTTCCCTGCTGAGGCTCAGATCCTGGCTGTCCCTCTGGGTGCTGGCGAGGCGGCACCGCGCCCCGCACCAGCGACAGCGCTTCCCGGGGCTGGAGAGTGCCGAGAGCCCGGCGGGGACAGAGAGGGGCAGCGGGGGCACAGCCCGAGATGCGCTTTCGGGGGGTCTGCGCATTGAGCCCCCGCGGCTGCTGCCCCACACCCGCAGGCAGCCGCGACCCTGAGCCCCCCAGCTGCCCCGAGCCCCCCGATGACGGCAGCCGCTGCCTGGAGCTCCCCG
>VXBZ01012552.1:197554-230714 GCA_013399135.1 Heliornis fulica | reverse complement strand
GCTGTGCTTGAGGACATGGTCTAAGGGTAGAGTTGGTGGCGGTAGGTTAATGGTTGGACTGGATGATCTTAAGGGTCTTTCCAGCCTTAAAAATTCTGTGATTCTATGATTCTATGAAAGGTATCAAGTTTAAGGAGTCAAAGATTGACCTGTTCTATCTCAGATGATGGCACATTTGATTAAAACCATCCTTTTCTGACAGGGAACTGTATACATTATAACAGCAAAAACCATGCTACTTCTCTAAAATCTTTGGAATTCTGCTTTACAGACTTAAACACTCAACCTCTCATCCCATCCAGGTAGCTGCCACTTCTCATTATCTTTAATCATAGCTTAAGGCTGTAAGGAAGGAGTGGCCCAGACTGATTTGCCCCATGGATCAAATTTGGCTAGACCAATGTGGACACTCTGATCCATCCATTAGCTCTAGAAGGATGTAGTCAGGAGCTACAAATCTCATTGTCACCAACAGTGGAAAAAAAGAATTAATGAGAAAAACTTGACTAGACACTGAGGTGAACACAGCTAGTGAGAGAAATGAAAGTTAAATATGTAGTGAAAGTGAGAAAACCCCATAGCATTCTTGCATACAAACTGCTTTAAAGACTCCTCACACTAAAACCAGAATAGAATATCTGTTCTGGCTCTTGTTTGCATGTAGGTTTGTTGACTGCTTGATTTAAACAGAGATGGAAAGGAAATTTTGAAGAATTAAAGACCTATCAGCTCTTAGTCCACACTCCCTCAAAGCAGAAACTAATTGGTCCTATACAATATTCTGGAACTATAATGGATGGTGACAACAGTAACAAGTGTGAGTTTGAGCACTACAGATAACCACTCTGCCCCTGATAATTAAATGTGAAAATAAACAGGTGCCAGAAGAGCTTAAGAAACTGTCATGAACTGAAGTCCAACTGAAGTAACAGCAGGAATAAAGTGACTACTTTGTATAAAAGGGGAACAGCCTGGCTGCTCAAGAATGAAATAACATACTGCAAATACAGGATGCTGTAGAGTTAAGACAGAAGCTCTGTTATCAAAGCAGGGCACAGTTATCCACAAACACATCACATGCTTATCCCATGCACAGAGGGAAGATCATTAGAGAAAGAAATGATGACATGGGAAAACAACGCTGAAAATCTCAGGAGAGTCTACAAAGGAGAAAAGAGATAACAGACAGGAAAGTCCAGAGTGTATTCAAAGGAAATGGAAAACATCTTCAAAAGTGGTTTTAAACACATTCCCATGGTCAGAGAGTCTGCAGATATACAGTTTTATAAAGAATAGTCTCACACAAGGAAAAAAATTAGATATAACTCTTTATTTCAGTAATTCAGTATTCCCCATTATTATCATTACCTACAGGAGGTTATATGGCATTGCTGATAATCTTCACAACATATCTGTGAATTTGGTGACTTTCATATTTTCCCTCTCCACTCTGGGCACCTATTTTTCTCTGAAGCCTTTTCCTTTCATTGAGTAACCATAAAGGAAATGGTTCCTTGGGAAATACTCCCCCTTTTTGTGCCATTACAGGGCTTTTTTTCCTGTGCAAGTCACATATGAGAAGTGTCTAGTTTTGTATATTGATGGGTAAGAACTGCTTTAAGAATTGAATACTGATCTCTGCCTGAATGGTATAAAAAGGAAAGTCAATTTTCAGATTTCATTCCACATGACAGTCAGTGCTTCCTTCCCAGATCTAGAATGCCCCAGATAGGCTTTTCATTCTTTATTTTTTAAATAAAGATTGGGATTGTTCTCAGAGTTAAAACTGATCCACAGTCCATCATGGTTATTCCCAAACTGATTATATTTACTGGGAAAATGGATTAGGTATTCTCTAGATATTTGCTTTCATTTTCAGTTGTTGGTAACCAGGATTAGAAACCCATAATTTCCTCCTCTCAGTTTACTACTTCTATTCATCACTGAGTCACGTGTTGTATAAATTCATTGCAAGTCTAGAGATGAAAATAAGGAAAAATCTGAAGTGGATGTCAGTGATTTTACTGTGGTTTTTTTTTTTTTGGCTTTTTTTTTTTTGTAACTCCATAAAGAAAAAAGAAGAAAGGCACCAAACTAATTTCAGGTCACACTTCACCCTACCCACCCGACAGTTACCTACTGGTTGATAAAAATAACCAAATATTTGATCTGTAATTTCTCCCCCAAAGGTTTACTCACAAAGCAGCACCCAAATAGCATCCAGCAAGGATGCAAAGCCAGCCTCCCTTAATGCTCACCACCAACAGCAAGGTCAGTGAGACTCCATTTTCAGGGTTATTTCCCCTCTTCCCACACAAGCAGAGAGTCTATGAAAGCTGGACCATGGACTTCAGATACCCCTCGAAGCAGATTGGGACTAACCTCAGGGGGACCACTCTAACCTGTTTCTCAGAGGTCTGGCTGTGCTAGCCAGAAATCTTCCAGCATTTTCAAATAAATTTCAGTAAGGAAGCCTGTTTTCTACCTGTAGTTGATGCCTGTGTTCTTCAGATACTAAAACCCAAAGTAATACTAACAGTCAGGTGACACTTAAAACATCAATAAAGATATATTTTAAACTCCATCAGTTTCACTAGAAATGGGAACCCCTGAGTGGCACATGCAGGGCAGTGGAACACTTCAGATGGGTTACATTTATGTGATAAGTGAATTAAAACCACTCGCATCTAATGACTTCAAGGTGTAAGGACTAAAAGATCTGGTTAACAACTGTGTTTTGGGCAATTAGACCATGGGTGCACATGCAGTACAAGCTGCCCCTGACCTGTTCTCATCAGCTGCTTCTGCCTTAGGCAGAGTTTCTCCTGCTTTTTTGCTCCTAGCTTCAGTGGACCTGGGCATATACTACTGAATACACCTCTGAGACCAAGATCTACCTCCCCCTAGGAGGCTGCCTGTCCTTTGACCCTAAGGCTATAAAGCATTTTAAAACCTTTAGCTCAAGCTCAGGATATGATGTTGGATAAAACAGTGCTCAAGACCAAACTCAGACCCAGGCTAAGCACTTGGCACATCATCCCATAGAGCAAAGTTTCTACTGACTGACATTTCCAACTCTACCTGGAAGTAAACAGCACACTCTACTCCATCTTACCCCAAACCCTTACACTAAGCACATCCTAACTCTGGAAGCAATTCCCAACTAAAAACAGGAAAAGAAATTAAGAAATAGGTCATTAGGAAAATAATTAATGAAGCTACCCTGATAGAACACATCAGCATAAATGTATCCGAGTTAATGCAGAACATACAATACATCTGAAAATCCCCACATCGTCAGAGATTAACCTTGCACTTCCAAATAGCTATATTCATTCTTTTGGAATTTTTCCCAAAGAAAAAATATTTGAGAACATGTGTGATGGGAGAAGGATTTGTGAGAGAACATCATGCCAGAGCAGAACTGCAGCTAGCTGACTGGCTACAGACCAGCCTCACCGCAGCAGTTTTAGACCAGTGGCCTTCACAATGTGAAAAAGCGAAATAAAATTTTTAAAAACCCCATCTTCTCATGGAGTGACAAAGCATGAAAGAGACACTGCACAGTAAGTTTTCTCACCAGCATCAGAATTGCTCCTTTTCCACGGGCATTCACTTGGAACACAAATACATGCAGATGATGGACATGACCTATGCAATCCTCTCACTTCTGGCTTTATGCTCGCAAAGGAACACAGGCATTGGCTCCCTTATGCAAGGCAGCTCTAAGAATTGGACTGTCCTTTAAAATAAAGGATAAAGCTGCATTTTTCTTCCCCCCACTGGGATGGAATAGGTGATTCTTTGAGCTTCAAAAAGGCCTTTTTGACCAGGGTGCCTTTTTGAACCTGAATTTAAATGCTTTTTGAGGAAACAAAAGTTATTTTAGCAGACTTCTCACACTTCAGTCTCTGCAGTCAAACCATGATAACCTTCAGAGGAATTCATTGAAAGATGCAGATACTTCCATCAGAATGACAAAAATGGGTAGGAATATCTTTTCCATGGTGCTATTGTCAGATTTTTCAATCACTAGCCATGGCTATTAGCCTTTACTATTTATAAATTCATCATTTCTGATTATTTCCTGTGAGCAAGAAAGTTCAGAAGTAAGGTTCCAGTTTTCACAGGGCTGAACAAACCAGGCAAAGTTCAAATGCTGTGACAAAAGTGTTGGTTTCACAATATTAAAGGACAACATGAGTTATTCTGGTTCTACTGTGTCATTATCAAATGCAAACACCACAAATCCTCTACAGTTCCTAAAGTACTGACGATGGCACTGGATCTGCTATTAATGAAGTTCCCCAAATACCATCTAATTCTGAGATACAAATGACATTGTATGTAAGTGCTCATGAATAATTTTAAGAAGCCACTGTTCCTGTATGTCACCATTTTCTTTTTGAAATTCAGAACCAAGTTTAATTCCTGGCTCTTTGTACACACAGTAAAACTTAGGTAACAGATACAGTTTAAATCAGCAGTATATCAGCACTCATCTGCAACCTCTCTATAAATCAAGCAAGAAGATTCAGCCAGTTTGTGCTATAAGTCTCAGACACAAACCCCAAAGAGCAGAAAAACAATTCACTCAAACACAGCAAAACTAGGAGGCACAGATGTCTTTGCAAATGTGTGATTTAAAAGAAAAATAAACACAAGAATTTATACTCCCCCCAAGAACAAGAGAAGATGTGGTTTTGGGAAGAGGATGGTCCACATTTAAAGGACTTCAGTATTATCTTACTCAGCACTGCTAAACCCTTCATAGTCCATAATCTAGCTCTGAAATGGAGCCACTGTCCAAGATCCTACACACACAATAAGGAAGAATCAGTGCCCATACTGCACCTCAGCTGATATTTCCATAGTTAATATACCTCCAGTGTAAGTCACATGTGACTGGGGCAGCTGAGAAAACATTTATACCAACCATTCACATCTGGGAATCAAAGCAAAGGGAAAGGCAGCAATAATATCTTCAAAATCACCTGGTGCAGTTCTCAAAAACTCATTTATCAGAGCCCTTAGCTTTTTGACAAGGATAGGTGGGGTCTTCCTGCATTACATCTTGGATGTTTAGGCTTCAAACAGTGCAAGGCCACTCCAGATGTCTAGAGATTTGGGTTTAAGCTGGTCCCATTTGTATAAAGCTACTTATTGTGACTGGCCATGTTTCACATGCAGAATAACAATAAAAGTATCCTACAACAGCATGAAAATAATACAGTTCTGAGGTCAAGGCATCGTGCCTCCTGAGAAAACAAGGAACTGAAACCACAGCAAAATTAACTAGTAGACTGGATAAAGTTAGAAAAGAAATAACCCTCGGTAATTTTTAAAGCATGGATGACTTAAAAGAAGTATTGTAGGCTCCAACTGTATGTAATAAAGATGTGTATATTAGTTCCAAGCCCTGTAAAATAGGGAAATACAAGTATCACTGCCCCACATTGAGAATACAAACACTGAAAAGCACCAGTCCATAAGATTTACAGAGTGATAATCTTGAAAGCCATTTCCCATTTTTCTCCCATGGAATGCAAAAATCAAAGCAGAAACAGTGAATTACAAAAAAAGCATTTGATAAGACACTTCTCATGTGCCTCACACATTTTGCTTCTAAATAAGCCAACTTTGGTGTTGCAGCCCTGCCATGCTTCACCTCCAACGTCATCAGTTTTAAATGGTGGGCTTTGACATTCTTACATCTTAACTAGCAAGTGATAAACTTGACAAGGATCAGGTCACAGAACCATAGGGGTTTTTACTCCTAACTCAGGGAATGCAAGATTGAGGCTTGCCAAGAGTAACTGTTCAGCAGAGATCAAAGCAACAGTGACACAGCATATGTTTGCACCGTAGTTTAACATCAGCTGTGACTCTGTTCTCTTACAAGATTTGCTCTTAGGAGTTGTCAGGAATACATTCACCATGGTGACTCAATGAGGCTTATGAATCCGAAGCAACTTTTCTGCCTCAACAAGAGAAATTAACAATAATAAGCTATGAGCAGGCATAGCTGTGCACAAGCCAAACAGAAGGGCTTCTCTACAAGTATTGTGGCTACAGCTGTCACGTCCCAAGGCTGAAATCAAGCATTCCAAACTAGAGGACAACTGGGTTAGGAACAGAAGCACAGCTAGTCCAAAAGTTACTGGCTTTAGAAGTAAGGTCAAGTAGTAGGTGCAGCCAGCTTCTGTCATCTATAATTCTATTGAGAAGCATGCTAAGAACTTGTTTGCATAGATGCACTTTGCATTTCATTGCTTCTCATTTCATTATGCACTGACTCTGCACCACCAAAACCAGCTTCATAGATGAGGGGAGTTGTTTTAATCCTCTAAGAGAAACATATAGAGAGCTCAGTTAACTCCAGCACTAGCTCATGATTTATTTTACAAGCCGTTTCACACAGCTCTTTACTAAACAGACATTCTTTGTGCTTTATTACAAGTTTGCTCCATTGAGTCATGCTCTCTGTGGGATGTTGTGTCTATATTTTACTTCACTCTCGCCATTAATTACCTTGTGGGCCTGTATCATGTCTCTCTCAGTCTCATTTATTATAGCGGCGCCTGCTAGTGTTGCTCAAGTAAAGAGGCTGTCAGTATTTCCATTAGAAAACCCATCTCAGGGGTTTAGAAGTCAGCTGTAAAACTTTACTCCTGGCTGATGGTTGGTGTACATGGCCACAGCCAGAAGGGTTCTTTCTTTACTGAAGACTAAAAAAGAAAAAACAACCTCTGTGTTTTAGAGTCATGGAATCAGACGTGAGTTTTGACACTGCTTTTGAAACTCAAACAGTTTAATTTCTGTAAACCAAGTTTTGCAGGCCATCTGCTGACAACACAAGTCAGTGCTTGTGAATATTTTTGTGGATTGTGTTGTCAGTTCTGGGTTGTTTGTTTTTTGTTTGGGTTTAGGGGTCTTTCTGTTTTGGTTTTTTTTTATTTTTTAAAAGGACTCAAGCCATCTTCTACCTTCTTTATCACTGAACTCCCATTCTCAACACCTTGCCTCTGACTAACAAACCCAGGTTCTGTTCTTCTGCAGCTGCTTCTGTCTGAAAGAGTTTTTGAGTATTGTTTCACACCTCTGCCCTTCCATTTAAGTTCAACAACAAACCACTCTCTATCTGTATCTCCGCAATCACTATGTTCACTTGCACTTATTAAGTTTGTCTCCATTTTCGATCAGAACCCATGAAACTTCCCTACGTTAATGCCTCATTTCTCTGCTGTTTAGAATCAAAATGGACATCTAAAAAGCTTTGTTGCAAGGGCTTTGAGGCAGACTAGTTTGATAGGCAGGGCCCTGAAAGTCCAAGCAGTCAAGGGGCCATCACGAACCTCAGAGTCAGTGCTTGCCAGGACCAGAGATGATGTGGTCTCAGCTAAGCCAGGAACTTAACACCATAACACGCAGATGTCTGGAAAAACATTCCTTGACTCCATCACAACTTTTTGGAAACCAGACCTGCAGAACAAGTTGACTGACAGCTCAGTAAGCCCTTTGATGAAAAATATTCCAACATAAAGCTTACTCCAATAAATCAATGAAGGATTTTAGCATAAGCTTTCAATGACACGCACTATCCTAAAAAAGACCTTACAAACTAAGCTGTGTGATCAGACCTCTGAACAAAAATCACAAGGCTCAACTGGTGATGTATTTGAGCTCTGATCTCATAAAGGGAAAGCATCTTACAGCTTAAGAATTGTACATATTCACCATTACATACCATAGTAGTAAGAAACAATAGGAAGACTCAGTGTAATTAGCTGTCTTGACTAAAAGTGTGATGGTTTAGCCTAGGTCACGGCCTCTCAAAGAGTTTGCTGAACTTGTGTGGAAGCCAGTTGTGGTATGCTACATAAAAGAAGCTTATGGAAAATAAACTTGAGGCATTTACTATTGGCATACTGATCCTAAGGCAGTAACTATAATCTATGGTTACATCTGATCAAATAAAAAATATCACATTCAAATCACTCTCAAAAGCAGATGTTGCTTGTAGTTTACTGAAAAACCTTTGAGAAAGTCACAATTGGAATAAAAAAAACATTATATTTTCACTTGGTTTTGAAGGAGGCCACAGTATTTCTGCATTTGCTTCAGAGCTTAACCAAAGCACCAAGGAAGTAGTCTCAATACTGCTGGTTTTTAATCATCTACACCAGCAGCAGGGAGATTCCCTTAAAGAATACCAGGGCTGCCTAAGGCTGTTAAAACCTCTATATGCAGTTCAAATGTTCCCACACCACCCTTCCCCTCAAAAGACAGTAGGGAGGGAATAAAGCAACCTATTAAAGCAAATATACAAAGGAAAAAAGTTACAGAAGACTTTGTATAGTCTTAATAGATCTGCATTTTATAAACCAATTAACTGCCTAGTGGAGAATAAGCCAACTACCAACTCCAGAGAATTGAGAATTAAATTACTGCGTTTTATGAGCTACAGGTAGGATGAAAATGAACAATGCTCTAGGAGTGAGGTGGATAAAGACCTGAGCACCACTACATCAGCTGAAAAAAATAAAAAATCCAGTTAAACAACACTAATAACTACAAATCAACAGCCTTCACCATTAAGCTTCATTTGTCTTAAATTTCCTGAAGATGCATCCCGCTTAGACAAACTCCTTGGGTAGTTGCTAGGTTGCTTATTTCTATGTTCTCAGAGAGAAACACCATAGTTTCTGGAAGTTAATTATCCTAATCTTTATATTTTAACCAGACTGCTCCACTATATTTTTTGTCATTGAAAGAGAATACAACTGCCAATCATGCCATTCTGTTTTATACTATTAGTCAGGAAGAATATGTATTACATGGAATGGAAGATGAGGTACAGAGACAAGAGGACAATAAATCTATAGAGTACAATCTACTTTATCCACCTGAAAGAACATGTTAGACTCAGGAGAAAGGAAAATATTACCAGGAAAAAAAAGTGTCCTTCAAATGGAAACCTAGGAGTTTTGTCTCAAAACATACAATCACATTAAATTAGGAAGTTAATCTTACAGGATTAGAGCTAACCTAACTGAATCGAGCTCTTGTGACACACAACCCCTCCCCTTTTCTCTGTAAGCACCCTTCCCAGACACTCTAGGACGAGTATATTTATAGCCACAGCCCCTCATTCAGAAAAAATTATTCCCTCTCCACTGAAAACCTAGTGAGTTAAGACACTTTGTATCACAATAAATCTGGGGGGGATTTGTAGTTGTGGAATTGGAACTGACCATCACAAAATTGGCCATCGGTTTGAAAGACTGATCTGGGTGTTCTTAGGTTTCTGTTGTTCTAGGATTTGGTTTTCTTTTAACTGCTGTTTTAATAGGTGGCTTGAGTATGTATCTTCCTAGTCAATCCCCAAGTAACTGAAAAAGGTCCTACCTTCCTGGGTAAGGTGCTATATTGGCTCAAGTACCAGGCTAGCAGACCACTAGTCATGGCACTTGCTCCAAGCCTAAATGCTTCATCGTACACCAGAGAAATATAAGTCTTTAAGAATTTTTAATAAGACATACAAAAGTAGACACAAACAGGTTTTGTTTTTCCCCCTCCCTCCATGATAGAAATTTAGGATCATATATATGATATGATATGATATACAGCCTATAACTGAAGTATAGCTAATAACTACTCCTCACTTTGCTTAACAGACTGCTGCTCTGGATGTCTCTTGGACTTAAACCCTAAAAATGGGCCGAACCTGCAAACCTCGCTCAATATTGAATACTAAAATATTAGCCTTTGGAAATCTCCTCACTCTTGAGGGCCTAATATATTTTTATATCAGATTAATTTTTCTTCCCAGAATTTTGAAGATAACAATCTTGTATACAGCTGGAGTTGATGCTTTATCTTAGGGGTTTCTGTATTTTTCTGTTCAAAGACCAGACAAACCAACATTTTCGCTTCATGAACAATTCCAGTATTTCCAAGTATGATCTTGTCCCAGTGAAAGTGAGATCTTTAAAGCTTTCTACAAATAATTTTATATGAAGAGAGAATATTCAGAGTAGACTGACCAAATCACATAGGAGGAAGTGCGCAAACTGGTTCATTCACATCGTCAGTGACTCTCCACGTCTGAGAAACCCAAAAAAAGCTTTGACTCCAAGTGATAAACACTGAGCTTGAATTGGCCTCTGGCAGACTCCAAGCACACATGGGCAGAAGATCCCCAAGTTGTTCAAAGAAGCAGTAGGCACTTACTGCCTTGATAGTCTAATACTGGAGTTCACATCTTAGGAGTGAATCCTCTGACTTCCTCATAGGCGTGTTGAGCCCCCGAAAATCACATCAAAGTTTAGTTCCACTTTGCATAAGTTTTCAGGTTTTTGGATGTGCTAACTTTACAAAACAACCCTGTTTATGTAGATTTGCAATCCATTCTATTTGCCACTGATTACAAAGACAAAAATAGATCGAAACAATACTATAGGGCAAGAGTCCAACATTTAACCCCAGTTTCTTATGCAGATTCTGTTTCTACTTTCAGCTCTTTCCTACTGGGATTCATAGTGTTTACTTATTTTTCTCTGTAAAGTTTACACTGGCATTAAAGACTCACTTCAAACAAGAAGTGCTATCTCTTATTTAAGATCCATGTACACATACAGTCCACAGCAAGCTTAGTGCCCATAAATCAAACTGATATTTCTCCATAACTGCTCTCAAGCTATTCTGTTCTCTTTTCTAATCCAAAGAGGAACTGTCAGTCATGTTTATGGGTCAATTTCCAGTTTATTACTTTGGCTGACTAACTGGCTTTCCTTTCTAGATCTGACCTATACTTGGTTTTGTAAAATAATTAGAAGTGATGCCTCAAAGTATTTACTGCTTCAGGTTTATTAAAATTAAGTTTTGCTCAGGAAAAGCAGCAACATGGTTAGCTGAAGGCAAAACCTTCAAGGAGAAAGGAGACTCTTGTCTACAGACAGCTTGTACCATGGTCATTGTTCAGCAATTCATGGCCACTATTAAACAATAAACACAAAGTATGCAAAAGTCACATATTAATATTGTTGTCGCTGTTTTCATCCCATTCATGACATTCAGGAAGCCAATTGACAAGTGATGTGAAGGTCTGATATGCCAATATTCAGGATTACTTGCACTGGCCACTACTGGGATCACACACAACTCTCAAAACATTTGTAGAAAATATACTGCATCACCAACATGCTTTTATTTTTGTGCATCTTGCATCAATCCAAGCAGCTACAGAAAAGGTGGTAGCATGCTACTCTGCCCAGGAGTGAAACCTGTGAGAAGTTCGAAAAACTAATTCAGCTTAAGTCTCCTAAGAGAGCTCACTGTGACAGAAAAATAAGAAAACAGAAGTAGAGAAAGGATCACAGAGGTTTTGAAAAAAAATGGTCTTAAACAGAAGATGTTACAGTGCACCACTCAATTCTGGGTTGGAGACCTCAAAAATGGGATTGCTTAGCAGGAATACAGCTTATTAAAATAAGAGCATATTAAACTTATTTGTTTAGTTTTGGGACCATTTTTTAAAAGAGAGTTTAGAAGCCTGAAAATCTCATGTACCCATAACAAATCTCAATCTTTTAGAAGGAAAGCATATATTTACTAAAAGAATATGTGTACTTGCTTGCTTTTAAAAAATCCCACCTGCTACAAAGGATTTATCAAGCACTAGCAGCTGGCTCTAGAGACAGGCTTGTCCTGGACATGTTGGATGGAGTTTGAGGGATGTCTTTACCTGGTTATCAATGACTACAGAACCATCCTTTGCACTGCTTTGTGATTTCACATAGGTGTATCAGATGGAAACACTCTGTCATCTCTAAAGCACTCCTTCAAAGGTACAGTGACAAATACATACCCAAGCTGCTATTTGGCTGTTGCTATTAGGTGATCAGGGAATTTGCAGAACTGAAAGTCAAATGAGGTAGAACAGCAGTTCTGAACTTCTGATGTAGAAAAGAAAAAATTACCAATTCAGAGTTGGGGGGGGAGACCCAAAGGTCCCCCAAAATTCAGAGCTATTCTTCTTCCAATGTAATACCAGACCCATAGCATTTGGCTCAAGGGGTTTGACACAATTTTAGACCTTTCATTTCACATGTATGTGACAAGTAGCAGCCAGGTGGTGCAACAGGTCACAGCAAGGTGGGCAGACAGCCCTGTGCCATGGCACTAAGTTATCATCTCACTTGGTTCAGTATTATTTCATAATTCTGTAAAGATACACTCAGTTTAAAGTCTGGGAGTAATCTGCAAGGGTCCTGCAAAGAACCAAAGGACCTATGTTTTTCACCTTTCCATTTCAGGCACATAAACTAGTTGGGTAACCACATTTATTGCCTATTCATGATCAATTAAAAAAATGCAATCTAGCAACCTGATTGCATATAAACACATTTAGAGATACCCACTAAGTAAACTTGTAAATAATTCTTAACACATATGTATTACACCACAAGGCAAAGTGCTGAAGCTCCTTCAGCACTTAGTCTTTTTCATGCAGCTTCTGGTACAGCACAGGCTGGTACCAAAGGTTCAGCATCTATCAATTTAGGTACACTGTGGGCCCAGGGGACAAGCTGTGTCCATGAACAGCTCTGGACTAGACTGTGGGATCCATCAGGTCTCCCAGCTCTGCCACTGCACCAGGGCTGACTTTACCATGCATCACTGCCAAACAAGGTTATTCATACCAAACCTGCTGGCCCCAAAATACAGAGACACCCAAATCTTATGCCACCAGCTTGCTGCTCCTCAGGAGGAAGTGCAATAGTGCCAAGCATCTATTCCTTCGTTGTTTGGAGATCTATTCTGCAAAGAGCATACAAATATTGTCTTCACTCTTATTTAGTCCCTTTTGCCAGTACTAGAGAGCACAGGAAAGCTTAGTCTTATTGTGGATAGTGTCTGCAGAGGTCAATCTCCCACATACAATTTTATGGGAGTACATAGATTGAAGGTAGGAAGTGTCTGACTGCTGAAACGAGAGATTTCATTAATTGACTGCATGAACAAATTCTTCACTCAAACATTTGCAGAAAGTGAACTGGAATGGCAGAATAGTTGAATTAACTTCAGAAATTCCCTACAAGTCTTACCCAGGGGTGTACATTACTCAAATTATGTACATAAAATAAGAACATGATAAAAAAACACTTTTTCTTCTGATTTTCATACACTGATCAAATGCACTGGAAGAATGAATTCATCTTTGTTGTTTTCAAAACCAGTGCACTGTAATAAATATGTAAATGCTGACTCTAATGAATTACAATTGAAGTTGCAGACAAGCTGTTGCTTTTTAGGTATTGTATTGATTGAATTTTCTGTGTCCTTTTTTTTTGTTTTAAGTGCACCATTATCCTCCAGCAAAATGTTTGATTTATGATACAGATACAGTGGAAGTTTTAAGTTTTATCCCCAGATGCCTCATAAAAAAATAAAGACAAAGCAAGCATCTAACTAGGAACGACACCAAATGTCAACATCCCAGCAGTTTATACAAGAAACATACTCTCACATGGGTAGTGCTGCAGAGGACCAGGGTAAAACAAACCAGATGGGTCATCCACAGGGGGAAGAGGCCACTTAAGGAAGATTATATAATACATTTTTTTTGTGGAAGCTTATTCCACACACAGCTTTTACCAACCAAAAATCAACACATCTTCTCCCTCACTTTTTGACCTTGCTCACCAGCATGCAGCCTTCCTGATAAGCAATTCTAAGGCAGCAATACAAGTTTTGTTATTACCTACAAGTTTCAACAAGATCAATGCACAGCAGGAATTTGCACTTCAGACCTTTGTAAGCTACAGTGACCCTTCTGCACATGGAGGGGCTTGGAGATAAAGCAGGAAGCTTTGGAGTGTCAGAATTTACATAGTTAATCTAGCACCAATGTGAGCCTGAACTTCCACATCAGAGCTGACAGACACAGCAATAACTGTTATTTTAACCTTACAGTTAATAGTGTGGTCAAGTCACTTAACTATTCAATGGCCAAGAAACTGTTGCTCAAAGAAAAAAACCTAGATTGTCACAGCCATCCATGGAGGCAGAAGTCTGTTGTGCATGGCTAAGCAACCCTAGCAGAAAAGGTGCACAGAACTGCTGAAAAACCCTTTGCATAAAACAACAAGTATTACTTTTCAGCCCAGCTGCTGTACACACACTGGCACATGCTGTGCTAAGCATATCAGAGATGTCACAGCCCACACACAGGGAAAGTGAGCTCTTCCCTTAACTTTGGGTGGGTTTTTTTCATATTTATAGCTTGGCAGAGAGAAACCTGAATCGTCACCACCATAACTCCTAAGGGAGAGACTACACAGTCTCTGTAGAGCAGTCTCAGTGGTGTTCAGGAAGATATTATTTAAACATTGACAAGCAAATCTATTAGAATGCCTGCTGATTTTACAGCAGAGACATCTAGGTGCTCTCTAAATGGTAAGTTTAGACTCTTAAATAAAATTTTTCAATTTGCATGGAAATGTTCAAAAATTTAATCTTCACTGGATCTTTTCAGGTATTGATGTGAGTAAAAAGGCAGCACAGAGAATATGGAAAGCTGACTGAAGTAAAAAATAATCACAACTTAGCAGTGCCCTGTAAAATTGAGTATGAGAGACTTGGCTGAATCCATGTTTTTGAGACAATCAAGAGGAAAACACACACCGGTGTAATAGTAACATCAATAAATTCTGCACTGACATTTTTAGAACAAGTGTCTCAAAGTTCCCCCCCCAAATATTCCTACATTAATAGATTATTAAAAAAAGTCAATGATGAAATAACTCTTAGTCCAATTGCTTTTCCACTTTGAATTCTGATCTTATTTTAGAACAGAAATGTTGCATCCTTCACAAGGCATTCTAATAATATACTCAATTTTCAATAATAGAGTTTAGCAACTGCCAGAAAGCAAACTGGTAGAAAAAAAAGTCCCATTGAATTGCTTGGGATAGTTGCTTTGGTGCAAATCCCCATCTGAGAGAGGATGCTAACTGGAAGTCCCAGTCCCAGCACTCAGAGACTGATGATTCACCCCATTTACCAAGCAGGGAGAATGCCCTCCCAGCAGATCTCCAGAGCACATGGTGCCTGTTTGCTCTCCATGTAGAATCTAACACTCATGCTCTGTCCTTAGTGTGACCTTTCCTCAACTTCTGACTGTTGTGGATTTCTCAGCAGAGCGCTACTTGATCGTGCCATGCCAACCTACAGTGCTCGGCAGGAGAGGAAGCTCAGTGCTCTAGTAGAGAAGCAGCCCCAACCAGCAAGAGCACCAGGAAAGACATTAGATGCAGGGTGGCATCTAGAAGGGAGAAAAACCCTTAAACACCAAGGATCTAAGAAAGGAGGTGTTGTAAAGCAGGTTTTCTTTAGTGGAGGAAAAGGGATGAAGTTTGTCCTTGCCATTGCTGTGTCTCCAAAGGCAAAGCTCTGCAGAACAGAGGCTAAGCCTCCCCAACTCCCTCTGTGACTACAGGCAAGCTTTTTTGGACTGGATTAAAAGTCTGAACACATGGCTGTGATCAGAGACCATGCAGAGGGAGTATCTGTGCCTTAGGCAGCCCAGCATACTCGGAGCGAACAAAGAGCAGAGCAGCTTCTGTCTCCATGCTTCAAATGGTACAAAATATGTCCCCACTAACACTCACTCATTTTGGTCCTGGGGCTAATGGCAGACTGACATTTCTACTTTGTGTGATCTTTGGAGAAGCTTGTGTCACTGACAATTTTGAGCTTCATGTTTAAATTAGGCATATTGAGCTTGCACTCAAATACTGAAGCAAGAGGTACAGATGCTTAGTGGTGAATGATCTTCTGGGACCAGAAAACTTATCTTTAAAACTGAGTGTTTGCACTCAGATTATCAGTAATTCATCTTAGCTATTCCCTTCCTACTCTGAGATAAGTTATTTATAAAAAAAGTCCTTACAATTTGTACCAGAGGTGTCATTCTTTTATCCGGCTTTATCCAAGGTGCCCACCTACCAGAATAAATCAGGAATTAACTAGGTCCATTGAAAAACAGGTCAAAAGCAAATCTTTGCCTGTTTGCAATACTGTTCAGTAAAAGCACATTATAATTAGGTTTCTGTATATGCACATACTAAAAAAAGGGTCATTATACCTGCTCCTCCCTAGAAGCCTTGGTACTATTCACTGGTTAATTGTCCATTTCTACTTTCCAAAGAAAAAGTGGTGGTTATAACAAGTATTTATCCTTCCTCTGTGACTGCTTGACAAGAATTACTCTGTGCTTAAAAATGCAAGTTGAGGTGAATTAGTTGAACACCTTTTTTAAATTATTATTTTTAATGTTGAAATGACTTGAAGAGCCCCAGTCTTTTCCAAACTAGCCAGGTGCTATTTCTTTACACTGCCTCAGATTTTCAGCAAACAACTTGAGGGGGCAAGAGTGAAGGAATGAGAACTGCCCACACAGCAGGGGAACATGAACAATTTAATTTCTACTTGAAGACACAAGCTTCCATCTCCTCTGCTAAATACCAACTTTTACTTTAGAGAGGCAGTGAGCCACATCTATTCTTAAAGGACTCGTTTTGTGGTGGGGGCAGATGCAGGCTTTAACTTTGAAGAAAGAAAGTAATAAATATTTAAAAACACCCACAGGTAGCTTGTGAATAGTGGTTAACGTCTGTTCAAGATACAGAGGATGCTTCAGAGAGAGAAGGCCATAGGCAGTTTGCCCTTCACCACTTGCACAACTTTCACTTCAAACACAAGATGCTTCCCTTCTCTTCCCGCAGTTATATCTGCCAATATAATGTGTCTTTTTGGAATAGAGAAGTAGCTCATCATCAATGCCTCATTAAATATTAAGAGATGAAACTTCTGTCGTGAGCTATTTGAAATGCAATTCCTCCTACTCTTGCAATAAGATCTAGGCCTGCAAATTTGATGTCTGAAGATATTAGAGACTTACTAACAAATACACAAACACATCCAAACTAAACCAAGCAGGCCTCTGACATATTAATGTTAAGTGGCATGACCTGTAATGTTTAAATTATACCCCATCTCTTTTGGGATCTCTGATGGGACTGGGATAAATCAAGTTAAATGTGGGTGAAAGTGAGNGTTTAAATTATACCCCATCTCTTTCGGGATCTCTGATGGGACTGTGAAAGTGACTGGGAGAGCATCACATCAAGTGCCCAGTTGATTTATTTCACTTGAGATGCAGGAGAAATTATTCTACCTATAGGGCCTAGAAACTTAAGACTGAAAAGTCAGAGACTCAGATATCATCCTGTGACTCTAGGAATTGATGCCTGACAACTGATGGCCTGCCCATCTCCACTGGATTTGGTCACTTAAATAGTTTGGGAATCTAAGAGATGAGGCTTTAACCTGCCCTTGCTCAGGAAGGCCAAGTAAGGCAAGAACACTTCAAACTTGCCCCAAAATGCCACCAAGCTCTCAGAGCTAACAGTCTCCAGAGGAAGGGAAGGGGCACACAGACAAGTGACACTGAAGAAACCTGTACTGCTTTCACGGCAGCTACGGCAGCACAATAGCAAGAGGCAGCTCACAGTCCTGCCATGCTGGCCACGGGCCTAGGCCTGTGCCTGCTGCCCAGGCCCCAAACCCCAGGCAGGTACAGAAACTAATAGCAAGGTGGAAACCTGCTAGTGGATTTCACACCTCTGACTTGAAAGCTTGTCTGTAAGGACACATGTACACTTTTGGTTCAGTATGAGCCATTGCTGATAGTTTTTATATGCACAGCGAACTTCCTCAGGGCTGTGTAGAGAACAGTGGATTTTTTATGCATTGACCCCAATAACACCCACAGACTAGAATTGTGTGTACAGAATATAGAATGGTATACAAGTAAAAAGCTCTGTGTGTGTGTGTGAAGGAGTCAGATGACTAGGTTGGCTATGTATGACCTTGCTTCTGGATACAGCAAAGCACAAAGAACAATGTTTAAATCAGAATCTATGATGCCAAGCATTCACACAAAGAAAACAAGAAGCAGTTCTAACAAAAGTAGCTCCAATATGGCACACACACACACAAAAGATGAGCCCAACAGGTGCATGGACTTCCTGGCCACAGGAGACCAGAGGCACACTGCAGGTTCACTTTTTCCTCCTTCAGGATCTATCTACACCTCCTCCTACAGCTACACTTTCTCCTTTGCAGGACCCCAATACGCACTTGAACCCTCAGCTACTCTCTCTCCACAAACCTGGGAGGAAGCTTACTGGTTACAGACCAAATACATTAGGAAATTCTCTTCAGCCTGGTCTCAGCCTACATAACAAGATCATTGAAGTCAGAAAGGCAAAAGCTTCCAATCTGGAGCTCCCTAACCAAGGCAGCTGTTGCACAGAGCCCACCCCTCACATCTCTGGACAATGTGCTGTGGGAAGAACTGGTGCAAGCTGTTACTGTGATGGACCCAAAAAGTCTTACTTGTTCCTCCACTAGCAGCACTTCACTATACCAAAGAGATTTTCCTGTGTTCATAAGGCACTAGACATTCCATAATTAAACACAAGCAATAAAAGAGACTTGGATTTTTAGGTGAAGCAAAGTATGGTATGGATTTTGAGCCAGTCAGAAACATGCCTTACCTCTCATTTTTATTGCATCACGGATCAATCTTTTTCGCAGACTAATAACAAAATATTTACACAGCCCTTAAAGTATAAAATATGAAACTACAATTATTCTGGTACTGTGATTCATCCATATTGAAAGCCTCTTTCAAAACTTTGCTACTTTGACCATGTAGTGCAAGAATCTGATTTCCCAGTGAAGCAAAGAATAAGAGTGAGGGCTACTCTGGAACTAGTTCTCTCACAAAATATGCCAATGCACATATATAGTAAGTATACTCTTTTTCTTCTATTTTTTCCTGAGCTATAGCATATTTACTACTAAAAAAGCCCAAATGTGTGAATTTAGTGATTGACCGCTCATTTATTATTCTCTCCTCCTGAGACATCACAAGAGAGAAGGAAACCAGTCAATGAATAAATTTATCAGTGTGTCTCTAAACTTACTAAATCATCTGCTTTTGTTTACAATGTCATAGCCAAACCATCCTGTTGCTGAGGTATGGGGCACAGCAAGGAAAGATAACGGTGGATGCCAGAAGAGCATCCTACAAGCATATAGACATCAAGTAGACAGTGTAGTTCTGAGTGTTGTAGAATAGAAGTCAACATACCCCAAAACTTTCCTTCTAACTTATCAGAAATTATAGGGGAGAAATAAGACAACAGTTAATGTTTGTCACCTGCATTTCAGTGTTTTGCTCTGAAAAACTATGACATTTTTCTGAAGCTTCAAACTGCATACAATAGTTTACTAGAATCATGTGGGAAAACACCTCTAAGGCCTAACACACACAACACCCACATCCCCAGTTACTGTATTTCCTTTATTATAACAAACATGCTTACCTTACTTTTCAGAGCACTGATTGCAAGAAAATAAAGTGGGAGGTGAGGCAAGAGAAAAAACAACTGTGAGCTTGCTTTTGTCACCCAATGCAGAAAACCTCAAATGTTTTTAATTTAATGACAGCTTGCAGTGTAATTGTTGCTTCCAACCTGACTGCTCACCACAATGACAGTAAGTGATGCTGACACAAGATAACAGTCCATGGCAAAAGACTAACAAAACCAGAAAGAAAACCCCAGGAAAGCTATAATAATTATAGTTCATAATTTTAATTGTGTCACCAGAGTTGTTTGTGGACAGATGTCCACCCTCTTTCTAATTCATTTTCATCCCCTTTGTCTTCCACTTGCTGTGAACAAAATGAAATGCAGACTGAAGAGCTCCACCAAGAGCTGGATATATCACAAACCTCAGACCTGCCAACATTAGCTCAGGTGATTGCTGTGAAAGGAGTGCTGCACAGCATCAGAGCTCTGCCAGGGATCCCACTCATGGATGTTTCTCTCCTCCCCAGGAGGCCATCAGCACTCACAGCACACGTCTCCACCTCACTATAACTAGGGCAAGGACAAGGTCTCTTTTGATGGACTCAAGCACTCACAGGGGCTGCAGACATTTGTTTGTTGTGTTTCTTCTGTAAAATATGAATGTCAAAATGAGATGCAAGAGCCCAAGCTCCATTACTCAAAGACACCTAACCATATAACTCCTAATGAAGCCTTGCAGGACACCTGCATTTGAAGAACTGGACCACTAAGGCTTTCATCTGAAGTCAGGGGCTAAATCCCTGAGTAAGATGTCAGCATAACTAACAACTTGAGTCTTGTACCAAAAAGGGATACCATCAGAAAAAGGAAAAAACCACAACCAAAAATCCTCAAGCCACACACACACAAAAATAAGAAAATTTCACAAGAACTAGGATATTTTCTTAATCTTTCTCCACACTAAAATTCTGAACTGCTATGCTTTTAAAAGCATCTGTTATCAAAAAGTACTTGAAAAGTTCCTTAATATAATGCTTCTTCACCAAGAATTGTTACATGAAACAGCAACAGAAAATTAAAGAGAATTTCAATTGTAAAATGTCTTTCCCAAGCATAGGTTTTGCAGCCTTCAGAGTCTAGAGTTAAATAATCTCCTAAAGCTGAAAGATGGTCAGTAATGACTTCAACAAATAACATTTATTTTTCTTTTTGCCTAAAATTTTATCCCCCAGAGTAAAAATCCTCCCTGCAACTGAAAGCCTTACTCTGTGCTGTAAACTTAGGCTTTCCAAACAATCCCCTAATGTTAGCTTCTCTATCCTTGCCCTGCCTTTGATGTCTCTCACCTGAGCAGAGACCTAAGCAAGCCATGATTACAATAGCTTGTGAAATCTGTCAGATCATGAACAGGTGGGAAGGAAGGCTGCAGATTTTCCTGACATTAAAAAAAAACCAAACCTGAGGGCATTAAAGGATATTTCTGGGGTTTCCTGAGAACTCCCAAAAGGACAAAGTGAACCTGAATGGAGACTATGGCTCACTGTCTCCTGGGAGGTAAATCTTGTCTAAAATACAAATCTGACCAAAGAGAAAGAGCCCCTCATAAAGGCAAAACCAGCTCTAATTGCATCCTTGTGGTAAATATTATCTGCACTCATACAACAGCCAAAACACTGTAAAAAAAAAATCAGCTTAAGACAAAGATGCCAAGTTTCCCCTTTCGTACACTGTGAGTTAGTACGCCAAAGTGTAATTAAATCACTTAAACACCAAGTCCAATTTCTACTTCTCTCTCAACAGATTAGAGAAATTGAACTCAAAGCAGCTCTTAAGCAGTAAGTAACATTTTTAAAAGGCATTTAACAATCTGTTCCTTATACAACTCCTTTCCAGCCAAATTGCACCCATAAAGTTATAACAGAACTGCTTTGGAATGAAAGATGAGTTACACATTTTTATTACACACAAGGTAATTAGTGTATTACAATACCATCAGACAATATAGACATAGGATTTTTTCAGTGCACTTCAAAACCTTTTTATATGTTTACAGAATGAAATTACCTTAAGTTTGCTAAGTCTAATGTCAGAGAGCTAATGTACACAAAATAATGAGTTTTGCTTATCATCTTCATATTGTCCTGTTCCCTTACCCTTCCCACAGGTTTCTGAACAGCTATTTTTTAAATTAGTTTTTCATTTTGAGAGCAGTGTTTTACCATGAAAGACTGGTGGCTTCGTAAGCACTGTCACTGGCCAGTTCCACACGCCAAGGGCAGGCTAAGCTTTACCACAACATCATCCACCAGCTGGAAGCTGGTCCCAGTTGGTCCAGCTGACCAAACACAAAAGTACAAGATGCCACAGAAAACTCTTCCATGCCAGTGTTCCTGTTGGCCTGAGAAGCACAGATATGACCAGAGAATCAGGGTTTACAGCATCTCTGCTGTTCAGGCCCATGGGTCAACTACACAAGCAGCACTAAAGTGCACATTTACAACACTTTTGTGTTGTTATTAACACTAACCATTGCTGGCTCTTTCATGAAAGGTCACTGTTACACTACACCAGAGTAGCAGAGAGTCTTTTTGCCTCATGAGTAATCAAAAGTCAGTTCTGTGTTTGTGCAGACAAAGCATGTTAAGGATAAAAACAAACCTTCTCCTCCTGAGAGTTTTCAAAAAGTTTTGGGCAAACTTCCCACTCTGTACTTCATTCCAGTGGGAAACAATTTTTATTCATGTTAGTGGTCATGTACTGGTGCTTATCCATGTCAGGAGTGTGGTGGGAAAAGAGCCAGAGAATCAGACTGCTAAAATCCAAGAGATTTTTGCATTATTGAAGCCTGTTGCTGTGCATGTATCATCCAGCATAAATTATGAATTGCCATTGCTGAAGCATCAGGTCACTGTTCTCATGTGCCACCACATTAACTTGCAAGGTAACCCTGGATGATCTGAAGACATCAGACATGCTCTGCCTTTCATGACCTTGTCCATCCCTGCTACTCAGGATGTGACAGCACAGCTGTTTCCAAAAGTTAGGTAGGAAGAACACATGGCTGTGTGGGCAGAAGCACAGGCACTGTCCTCTTGGACAAGTATGATGTATGTATGCTGGATTTCTTCCTTTTGTAAGAACAGCCTTGCAGAGCAGGCAGCAGCAATGGGGGTTCTCTCCCCAAATCAGAAGGCTGAAATCAATATGAAAACTTGGAAGTAAGAATCAAACACTAGCCCTCTTCTGAAACTTAAAACACAGTCTCTTAAGATGCATCAGTAAAAGGCTTAGGGAATCACAGAACATGCAGGATCACAGAATAGCTGTATTAGTGCTCTTCAACTAGTTAAGTCATTACTCAACCCTCCTCAGCACAGGAATATGGGTCTGATGGACAGGTACGTGCTCCAGACACGGAGCTAGCTGGCTGTTGAACACAGAAATGCATGGTCAGCTTCAGAAGTGAATCCAGTCTAGGTCAAATTTAGTTTGCTGGACGTCCAGAGGCAAGAGAACTTAACACACATACTTCAGAAAAATAAGTGTGATGTAAGGAAAAGTCTGGGTTACTTTTACTAAACTGCTTTTTCCTCTATCTGAAAGATAACTTATACTTTTAATCTTTTGACTTGTCAGTTTAGGTGCAATTGCTGAAATATTAATTCATCATAATTAGCAACACTCATCCTATTGGAATGTCTGTTGAATAACAAGAAACAGGAGTCAGCGAATTACTCACCTTGCGATTAACAAGAAAGATTCAAGTGTTACAGCAGAAGTCTGAGCATCAACATCTCACCATTCCACCCCCAGTTCTGTGACAATGCAGACAATGTCATTCAGGATTCCACCCCACCCCCTTTTTTTTCCAGAGAAAGAAGGCACAGTATCTCCAAGATGAGCTATTTCTGCACAACCTTTGGCCACTCTGCTTGAATTCCACATCTATGGTAAATAACATTACATATCATTAGACACTTGCTTAGTGAATTTCTGAGCAGGCAGTATTACAAGATTGGCAAATTTTATAACAAAACATCCAAGTCTCAATCTAACTTTCTGTAGTTTAGGAGTCAGTGTCTTCTGAGCTGGCCTACTGGGCATGGTAGAAAGTCAGATTCTACACTGAGTTCCCTGGGAAAGTACTGTACATTTTTATCTGGGCTGATGTGCTGCCAACCAGGGCAAGACACAGAAATAGCAACAACAGGAAGAAAAGCAATGAGCTTATTTAACTTTGTGAAGATAAATACTGTCAGAGAGCCTGTCAACCTGACATATTCAAAAGCCACCGAGCAATATTTTTTCAAAGTTCTTATTGGAAATAAAAGTAAAATTCATGTGCATGCTATAATCAATGTTAATTTGTTAATGCTCACCATGAGTATTTAAAAGTTTGTTATATTTATCCACATTCTTAGCTGAAAGCAGAAGCTTTCTAAGATAAAGGTGTGCAAAGAGGAAAATCTTAATAAAAGTCACTGAAAAACCTCACTGAGACAATCACAAAACAAACCCAGCCAACCACAAAACAGTGGATGTAGAGAAAAAACACAACTCCTCCTCTCCCTAAGGGAAAAAAAACAACAACCAAAGAGTGTGCCAGGAAGCTAGTCTGTGCCCAAGAAGCAAAGAGAAGTCCTACATTCTCAGGCAGATGCTTCCCTAAGACTGGAGATGTTTCCCATGTATGCAACAACATTTTTCCTCTGGGACTCCTGTTTCAGGTTCCCTTCCATCAGCATCTGAGGCATGGAAAAATCAAAGGCTGATAAGAGATAAGAAAACAGCAAACACTACCCCCTGATCTACCAGTGCATGTCCCTGCAGATGACAACAGGATCATTCATTTCTTGCTCACTGAAAGCAGGGATGGAGATTTCCATACTCCATTATTTGGCAGTGCTGCTTTACAGTGCTCTGCCTGCACCAAGCTTCCCCACCTTCACCACCTGCAGGTCTGAGAATAGGTATTACACACAAAAACCAGCCAGATATAATACTAGGTTTCCCTTCATTCAGAAAGCGAGAAAGATGCCATGGACTGTTTCAGTGTCCTCCCATTCTGCTCCACGCCCTATACCAGAATGGCCACTGCATCACTAGGAAAAAAAAAGCCCTCAAACAGGAACATAGAGAAGTAGAATTTCAAGAAATGCAACCACATGTCTCATTGCACCCCACTTCCAAGCAATGTCCTAATTCATCTGGTGACTGAGCATACAGTCAATAGTGTGCCTACACATCTTAACATTTAAATACACTCTTAAACACTACAAATGTCATAAATCTCAAGTTCAGTGATGAAATGGCATTATCATAAAATTAATGAGAACTATCATAATTCACACCTGAAACATTGTATTAGCCTCTTCCAAACACTGACAGTTTTGATCCTCCACAAAATCCCTGCTTTGATTCTCCAAGAGGTTAAAAAAGACAAAGGTCACAGGCAGATTAATTAACTCTGTTGTCTGAAAGTCTATATTAAGCCCAAGATAAGGGCAGTTCAATGAAGGCAGCTACTTAAGTGAGAACCAGTTCTGTTTTAAATCAATACTCAATTAAGTATTCCCCCAGTCTCAGCCATTAATTGCTTTACAGTAGAACAAATAACATTTTAACTACCTGTAGGCAGGTAGCAAAAACTCTTTCCTTATTTTGTAATTGTTTTTTTCCCCCAGCACCCTCACACTTCTTCACTCCTGTCCAAGCACATTCAAAGAATGAAGGGATGATAGGATAACATGCATAAAGGTAGAAAATGCATCTTTTGACCACAAAAAAAATGTATTGGAGGCATTGGTGTAAGCAATAAGTAGGAAAAGCATATCTGAGAAAGCAATAAGTTTGCTCAAAACTCATCTCTAGATCACACAGGAATGCCCACTAATCCAGGTGATCCTGCTCAGGCAGAGGGTTTGGACTAGATAATCTTTCAAGGTCCCTTCCAACTCCTGATATTCTGTGATTTGTTCCTTACTGCAAAAGCATCAGTATCTTAGTTGTCCAGTTTTCATAAATATAAGACTTTAAGAACATTGAAAGTTATTATGTATGCTTTACAACTAAGCTGGTGTGAGATCAGTAATGCTAACTTCAAAATATTTAGAAGGGGGAGTAGTACACACCTATCACCAGCCAGAAAACAAGTGATTTGTACTCAAATTTTCAAGTACTCCCATGATGGGAGAAACTGGCTGTTGGCACATTCTCCCCACAGCTCTCAGAAGTGAGTACACAATGCTGGACTTGATTCACCTCATACAAAAAGCATTAAAACATCTCTTCTGCCTGATGCAAAAGGCCTCAGTTTTCCCTTAGAAAATTGATGTGTCTCCATGTCATAACATCACCTGCACAAGCCTCTGCCTCCAGTTCTACAGGAAGCTCTCATGGAGGGTTTGATCTCCTTCTGAGCAGTGAAATACCCTCTTCAGCCTTTCTCTAGCACAGCATGTGGCTCAGGCTTCAGAAACACATGGGCTAAAGCAACCAAAGAGCTCCATTGCACCCTCTGAGATGAGTTTACTCTCAGGTAGTAAAGCCAGAGCAGATTTGTTCTCAAGGACATCACCTTCTGTACTTAATCCCTTCCCTCTCTGAAAAATCACTCAGGGCTTTCTGCAGCCCATATCAAGAATAGCCTTTCCACAGTACTTCACCCAACTTCATTACAGCAATAAGGAAGAATCAAAATATCTTTAAAAGACACCACCCCCCAACCCCCCATGTGCTGCTGCTCTTTCTCACCTAGTCCACAAAACGCAGCAGGATACAGAAGCAGTGGTGGGATTTGACATTACAAAGGGTAACTAGCCCTGATAATTGATTACAGTACACTGATAAAATCAGCAGATCAGCAACCTTATTCTCATGCTTAGGACCAGGCAAACCATGAGTAAAATTCTCAGAGTCTCAATGGAGACTGAGAAATCTCAACACATGGTTTAATCCTACTTTAATTGATAAAGTTAGACTACAGTTTATCACACTGTGTTGCAAGTGCAAGCTGCAGCACATGTGAAACTCTTATTGCTCCAAGCATTCCTAATTAGGACTTTGTAAAGTTTCCCTGCAGTTGGCATTCTTAAAATTTAAAGCTCCTCACACCTGTAATCTTCCATTAATAATCAGCAAGTAACTTCCACACAAACACATAATGAGCATTCACCAAGCCTGACCTCAGGGGGATGATCTAACACAGCTTTTTCCAGGCTAACCTAACTCATTTAAACCAATTTTTGCAGTCAGACACTCCTGCAGCATCACTCATACCCAGGATGAGAAAGGAAAAATTCTGGTCAAAATACACTTGTTGGGGAAAACAGAACTTTTTCAGTAACTGAAGAAAGTCTGAGGCTCCAATTTAAATTTGAATCCTATTTTCTCATACTTTGAGACCATCAGCAAGCATTCCCTTTCAGCCAGCTCCTCTGTAAAATGTCCATAACTCTTCATAACACATATCCCCAGGCAGCTTTTGAAAGACTCAGAACTGAAATTTTATAGAACTATAAGCCAATTCAGAGAATGGGAAAACTGCTTTTAAATTATCATTAAGTGAATCACATAACTATGCTATTTAAAGTAAAACAAAAAAAATTATAAGAATAATACTTAGCACAAAGGGTACATGAATTGTTTTAAAAGTAGCTAGAAGTAGGTATTTTGCAAAGATATTTTACCCTTTCATTTTAGGGCTATTTACAATTACTACACAAGAAATATACCCATTTTAAAGTTATTTTCAGGTACAAGGTGTAAAACAAGAATAATTACTGTAAACCTGGGAAGAGGCTTCCCTCTGAAGTAAGTAGGAGAAAGCATAGCACCTGGTGTGCTCAGAGAAAAAGAGCACTGGCTTCAGCTGAGCTTCATAGCTACTAAGTGAACACAGCCTTGTGTGAAATGGAACCAGACAGACATTGAGAGTAGAGCAGTCTGAAACCATAAAGTAGGTGCAGCTTGGGCAGCAAAAGCTTCTCATCCCCTCAAGTCTATCTCCTCTTGAGAAAGCACAGCGTGGCATACTGGAAAACCTCTTCAGATTAGAGCCGAGAGGCACGTGCTCCTTTCCTCTGCATCAAAAGATGTACACAGACAGCCCAGTTTCAAGTGTGTTATCAGTTTGTTTTGATACTATACATATAATTCCAAATTATAGTTAATTCCCTCAAAGATTCTCAAAACTTACTAAAGAGGATTCTAAGCAAGCTGTTAGTATAAAAAATCCCTATTACAACTGTCTTCTGTGTTATTTGCTTTGATGATTGTTTAAATAAAAACAGCCCATAAAAACACATTAAATTATTTTGTAGCTACCTGGCTACCCTACCAAAGCATTAAAAGTTTGAGTAGATGAGTATTCCAATTGTGCACTTGAGTATTCATTGAGTATTCCGAAGAACTTCAGTGCTTCTGACAGAGGAAAGAAACAGTCTAATTTTACTGAAGGAGAATTTTAATGCTAGGGAGCTGGTTTGGGGTGGGGTGGTCTGGTTTTTTTTTTTGTTCGTTTTTGGTTTTGGTTTTTTTTTACATGACAGAGTCTATATATCCTGAAATTAAAGAAAAATATAAATGTTTTGTTATTGCAGCCTAACAGGCACCTTAATTTCCACTGGCAAAGCCCATCCTTTCAATGCAAAAGGCCACAGAAAGCTATATTTTGGTCCCAAGGCACTGCTGCACCACAAAAATGTGGAAAGGAAAGCCTGGAAGCCCTGCTCACTGGCACCAAGGCTTTGTGCTTACACCACTTTTCCCACAAAATCTTTTCTATTTTGCAGCCTGCCATGAAGAAACAGTCTTGCACCAAGGGCACAGTGGCAAAAAAGGGTACCAGTTAGATGAGAGACTGCTTAAAACACCCCACTGCTCATGTACACCCTCTCCAGGGATCACAGATTATAATTTAACACTGTTTTGCAGATTACTGGGTATCTGTTGGTGTCTTGTCACCTCCTTCTGGTCTCTCAGATCCCCTGTGACAACTGTAGAGATGAGCTGCCTCCACTCCTTCCTACCCTTGCCAGCAAGCTGGCCACATGACACTAAATATTGATGCTTTCTCAGAACTAGGCTCATCACTTCTGTCCTTCTCAGCTGCTGTCTGCAAAGCACATCCATCCCACCTCCCAGCACATGCTGTTCAGTGAGGGCATGTCTGCCACTCCTGGTTATTTACACAAAGGGCTCATAGTGGAGGTCAGATACAGGTATTACCATCATGCATAACACAAAGGCTTTTATTGCCAGGATGGAACAGTGTTTTATCCTAAGTTTCTCCAGCCCAGTACAACTGCCCAGCCCACAGGACCTTGGTAGTAAGAGTGAGAGCTCTGCTGCATGCCAGACACATCACTTCTATTCATGCTCATCTCATGAGTGTCATTGAGGAACACCCTCCTCCTTATCAAGGACCTGGTCTAATAGCATTTTACTAGCTTTCCTAGTTAAATGAGTAGTGTGATGAGGAAGAACCAGATCCCAGGAGCATGTGTCCAGAGAAAAATCTCTACATCCTTAAGACATTTTTGCAATGCATTTTACCATGTTACAACAAAGGAACAATAAGAAAAGTTAGGACAGATTTATCATCCCTGCTAAAGTAACAATAGGATATATTAAAGTTGAGTGCTCAAAAAAAAACAGTGTTTACACAGATCATAAGGATTTCCATCTAAACCACTGGACCTATTAACCACTCCAGCTTTAAAAGAACCCAGCACATTCCTACCACACATATTTATACAGCATGCTATTCATTGAGACAAACTCGGAGAGAAACACCTCCAGCAGTTTTCTGGAGGGTTCCACAAGGGTCAGCAGTCACACAATGCCAGTACAGGTCACATCCATGAAACACAAACAGCACCATACACAAGTCTTGATCTGAAAAAGCCAAACAATATTTAAACATCAACATTCCTGCCATCTTCGCATTGATAAGGTCTTATAAGTCCTTCAGACCAGGCAACTCTGCTTTGTGCTGAACACCATAAACCTCCAAGCCTGCCATTCACAACCATCTTGGGCTCTGGACACTGCTGAGTAAGTCACCTATATCAAAACAAGGTTATATTTGCCTCCCCATTTCACACAACTTCACAGATATAGATAAATTCTAAGTCACACAGCTCATCAAAGCAATTGAAATCCATGAGACTACCCACTATAAAATTCTGTCCGAGCTTGAGACAAAGCCCAGCCCTAAGGCATCACCAGTGGCTGCACTTCTAAGTGGTGGCAGGAAAGAGCTTTTCAGCTGGAACCACTCTGGGGAGTGGTGGCCTTGTTTTACCTAGCACCAGTCTGACCTTCTAGCAGCCTGGATACTCTTCTCCTAAAGCTTTTCTTTCATTGAACAAGTATTGCAACAAACTTCACAACCAATCCAACAATCCTCCCCTCCTCTCAGTAACACCAGCAACATCCATCCCATAACTTTACTCACCTCTCCTCCTCCTCCCACGTGGTCTGGAGATGAGAAGCCACAGCTCTCTGACACCACTCCTTCCATCTGGAGTAAGGACATGTTGCTTAAGCAGAAAGGCTTCCTCTGAGACTTTATGAACTCCTTCATTAACACCCACAGCTAGGAGCCACCAGCCCAGCTTACTGCTCATTCCACCTGGCCAGTCAAAAAGCAGAGAACAAGTACCCTTTTAATTACTTAAAGCTGTAGCAGACTGGTGGAGTTGATTCTCACTTCATGGATGGGAGAGGATAATTGACCTCCAGGTGATCAGCAGATTCCATTACTGCTGCTAGAGACCACACAGGAATCTTTCATTTAGCTTAATTATGCTAGGACTCTTACCACTGGTGAACAACTTCTAATGAAACTTCAAAAAAAAATTAAAAAATAAAAAAGAGAAAGAGAAAAATGTCTATATGAACTTCTGAGTTCAGCTGTGTTCCTGCTTTTCAAATATCAATATTTAACCATANTGCTAGAGCTGGCGGTCATCCCACAGTTGTTTGGTTGGGATACTTGGTCCACATGCTCTTAATAACCTTTCACCAGTACATTCACAATTTTTATTTTTAAGAAGGACAGTGGCATCCACTCCTCACAGAAAGAAAGGGTAGATTGAGCAGTGCCATAAATACTCAGCAAGTATTTTTCTTCAACATTAAGACAAATTGTTTTAAGAGGTAATTTAAAGGCAATGGGAACCAGAAAAACCTCTTAAAAATATGAGCACAACACTAGTTTTGAAATTTTGCCTTTTTTCTTTTCTTAAGAAACATATTCCTTATGGAAACATTTTACCTGTTCTTGTAACCTATTCCACTTATTGTAATGAAAATTGAGAAAAAGGAATAAGGAAAAGGAAAAAAGTACAGTTTCTCCCCCCCATACATATATATATATATATATCTCACATTTTTAAAAAGTTTTTACCATGCACTTTTACCAAGTGCCTCAAGCTTCCCCTTTTCCATTAACATGGATTTCTTACATAGTTAAATCTCAGGCTGCATGCATAAGGATTGACACCAGTGAACCAGTGTGTGTCTTGCTCCTGACTGGTGAGTGCAATGATGTCAAGATTTCTTTAGGTTTTGGAGCATTGACATAGAATTGATTGCATTCTCTTCACCTAATCTGGAAAACCCATCTTTGTTTTGTAGGCATGGTAAAGAGAAATAAGACCTTTCTTCTAAATAATTTGCTTAACAATAAGAAGCAGCCTCCAAATAATTTACTTTTTTTACACGTGGAAAAATCTTCTGAGGACACTACAATGTTCTTTCTTCTAAATGTCCTATTTGTTCCATTCTGGATGGAAGCCACCAGGAAAGCACATTGCATCCAGGCAGCACTGAACTTTGTCTACCTACAAATGCAGGAGAAAAGAATTCTGTATATATAAATCTAGACTGTATGGTGACAAAAATCACTCAGCATGGATTAGTAAAGAGCAAATATGTCCACATAAAGGTTACAGTAAGTTTTTGCTTCTGAAGAAGCTGTGTACAGCAAATCACAAATGTATCTGCTATGCTGAAAATAAATAAATTGGAGTGGAGGATAATGGGAAGGAAGGTTTCCTATGGGCAGCCTGAATAATGTTAGTGTCAATAAATAGTAACGTATTTCCGTTCTGTAGCATCTATTAATACTCCCCCAGGAAGTAAGCCAGGAGAAGTAAACTTTACCCTGTTCTAGAAAACTCCAAGAGAAATTGGTAAAACTCAGGTCAGCTGAATCCATTGCTTTTTGTTACACAGGTCCTGTTTGAATGAAGGTAAAAAAAAACCCAAAATAACTCTGGACTTTCACTAAACGTGTCAACACTTTCTTTGGGTGATTAGGTCTGATGAAAGGATAATGTCTGAGAAATATGGTGTATGCAAAGGAATAAACCAGCCTAGACTTGTGGTGTTCTGTGGCAAAAAGAAGCCAACCTACAATAAAACCCACAATAAATCCAATGCCACAAATAAACAGTAAAACTAACCCCAAGTTGCATGACTCTTCATGACAAAAAAGAGTTTCTCTAGAATAAAATTTAACTCCATCTTCCTTGACTGTGTAGTCTGCGTGATTACAGAATCACAGAATGACTAGGTCAGAAAAGACCATTAAGATCATTGAGTCCAACCATCCCTGTCCTCTACAAAACCACCTCCCTGAGCACCTCATCTACCCGTCTGTTGAACACATTTGGGGATGGTGACTCACCCACCTCCCTGGGCAGCCTGTTCCACATCCTGACCACTCTTTCAGTGAAGAATTTCTTCCTGACATCTCATCTGAACCTGCCCTGGCACAGCTGGAGGCCATTTCCCCTTGTCCTATCACCTGTCATTTGGAAGAAGTGACCATCACTCACCTCTCTAGAACCTCCTTTCAGGTCATTGTAGGCAGGGATAAGGTCTCCCCTCAGCCTCCTCTTCTCCAGACCAAACACCCCCAGCTCCCTCAGCTGATTTTCATAAGGTTTGCTCTCCAGACCCTTCCCCAGCCTGGTTTCCCTCCTCTGAACACATTTCAGGAGCTCGATGTCTTGTAGTGAGGGGCCCAGATCTGAACGCAGCACTCGAGGTGCAGCCTCACCATTGCCTCTAGAACCTGTGTTCACTAGGTGGCCACTCACCTTTGTATTGAAGAGTTGTCATGGTTTGTCCTGCACTCATCCTCGCTTCAAGAGGGACAGACAGTGCTTGTTTATTGTATGCAAATCATTTCAAGCTTTTAAAACTTCACAGGGCCACCTGGTCTTTGTTCCTTACAAAAGATACAAGGAACATCTGCATACAAGGAACATCTACAAGGAAAGATCTACTTTCTTTGCTCAGGGACCAAGTGTAAAACCTCTACTCTGCCACAGTGACCATTGCTGTGCAATGATCCAATAACAAGTTAATTATTCATTCTTCTGAAGGACATCATAAACAGGAGGAGTCAGAAGTCTGTGTGCAGACAAGGGGATATGATATAGTAGCAATCATAGGAATTTGTTGGGACAGCTCACATGACTGGAATGTGACCATGGATGGCTATGTACCCTATAGGAAAGACAAGCTGACAAGGAGGGGAGGTGGGGTGGCTCTTCATGTGAAAGAGCAGCTCGTTGTATTGAGTTGTAGTCAGGAGTGGACATGGAGCCAGTTGGAAGTTTATGGGTGAGAATTAAAGGACAGGCTGGCCTGGGGGATACTGTTGTGGGTGTTTATTACAGGCCTCCTGATCAAGA
>VXBZ01012552.1:169594-194592 GCA_013399135.1 Heliornis fulica | reverse complement strand
AAAAAAAAAACAACCCCAAACACCCCCACCCCCTCCCCAAAACAAAAGCTACCAGCTAAGGAGGAGCATCAGAAAGAACAGCTTTGGAAAGGAACAGGCCACGCACTTCTTTCAGTTCGAAACAGCCTGAAGTTAACAGCTCACATAAGAAAAATAAACTGGTGGTGCTGTAATTGAATTTTTATGGAAATAAACAGGTGGCAGATTTACTGTGGCTGCGGGGATAGCAGGGGGTGAAATGCTGCAGCCACATTAACCTGTTTAATTTAATAGCCTCTCTACTCCAAGAGAAAAAAAAATTAAAAAAAAGGATACTGTGCAGTTAGTCCAGTCAGCTGGGTGCCAAATGTAAATAACTACAATTACACTACTATGCCCATGTGCTGGATGGGAAAGGGGCTTCGTGCCAACTCCCACTTAGTTGTCATGTTTATTAATTAAGCTCCAGGAAATTAAAAAAAAAAATCAAAACAAGCAAACAAAAAAAAAACCCACAAAAGTTTGCCTGAAAAATCAAGATGCACAGGAGGAACACACATAGGGAAGCAAACACAGGATTTACCTGGATCCTCTCCACAGTGTTTGCTACTTAAACCCAGCACCTCAGCCTCATAGGCAGAGAGATGTGTCCACACTGGTAGCTTCTCACTGGGCTGCTGCCTACTGGGCTGTAGAAAACTGGTTAGCATTTAATAGCAACCTGTAGCACTCACAGGGAACCTGCACCAGATTAGCACAGGGAATCCAAAGTCATTATGTATTTATAATCAAGGTAATTGTATGGGGAGGGCAGGAAATATTAGATTTAGCTTCTTTCCCCTTAACTGCTGATGTGAAACAAAAATAGGCTGAGGCATTAGTAGAGCTATATTTGCATCCTGGTGTGTTGGAAGTATATGAAAGAAACGCTGCTGTAATATTTGAAGAGGGCTCCAGGGCAGCCCTATAAAAGTACACATTAAGGGAACAGTGAGGCTGCATGGTTTGCCAGATGCCAGCCAAAAATGGGTTCCAGGGCTCTGCCCCTTGTGCATATGGATGATGGTGCCGTCTTTAGGTATATGCTCAGTCTGTAATGGTGAAATATAATAACAATGCATTTCCCTGTGCACTGCTCTCAGCAAGTTTGTGTAACCCTCTACACCTGTGGGTAAGTAGCCATTAAAATACTTTATATGTAGTACTTCCCTTAATTCCAGCAAATGAATGTGCTTCTCCAGAAAATTGCTCGAGAAAGGGAATCACATTTTCTGTTAGTGTTCACTGGTGTTGGCTTGAATAAAGCTACAGCAATTTACATGCATTGACGATCTGGTCGAAGTGATCATGTAATTAAAGACTGCAGTGCAATTGCATCTCATTAGTATGTCTGAGGTAAAGTCTTAATTTTGTCACTACCTGTGTTCTGAGCAAAATATCTGGTGTTTTTAGCATAGTCTTTATGTCATTTCCTAGCTGTCTTAGGAAGACTATGACTGAAAACAAGAAGAACCTGTCATTTGAAGTGCTTCATCAAGGCACAACTGGAAAAATGCACATTGACCCATGTCTCATTAGCTTTAGCTCTGTGCTGTATACAGACTGCCCACACAAGAATTTTTCCTTATTCCTCACTAATCTTCAGTAAATTATTGCCTTTTCTCATTTATTCATGGACAAACCCCCTGCTTCCCTCCCCTGAACATTTAACAGGCACCGCTCAACTTACCAGGCAGCTTCAAAACCCTCTTCATCATAGCATTTTGCCGTACCTGCTGCTCTGAATGACCTAAAAAGGTCAGGAGGACAGCAGAAATGGAAAGGTGTTTTTAAAGAAAAATGTCTTCGTGAAGGAAAGATATTCAACTGCAGGTTTTTTTAAAAAATACTAGAATAAGAATTTAATTTAAATCCACGTGCAGATTCAACATGTCACTATTTTTTTTTTTTATTTTGGTTTTATGGATGCAATGGAAGGCACTATGGCAGTTTAGAAGTATGATTGCACCTATCGTGACCACCAGAGATTCACACAATGCACTGCTGCCAACACAACCGAGTCGAAGCATGCCGTGCTCCGGCCTGCAACAGCGCCACAGACCTTATCACCCACAGGCAGTTCACAAGATTCACAACACACTATCACAGCTCGCAAGGCACCCGTGGGTCAGGCAGTCACCCGAGACTACAAACCTAAAGCACCTCAAATGGCCGCTCACCCCTCTCCGGGTGAGGCCTCTCCAGGCGTTACCTCAGCCCGCGGCCTGGCCGAGGGGAAGGGTCTCCTCGTGGAGCGGGAGAAGCGGCTCCCAAGCCCCAGCCTGAAGGCAGCTGCTTTTATTTGGTTCATTTCTCTGAGCCACATGGCAGTGGGCCAGCCTGTGACAGAATTAACTGCGTTCCCCTTATCTTATGCCCTATCTCTTGCATGTCCCCACACTGTCTGGGCCAAATGAAGCCAAATGGCGGCCCCCTCTTTTTTAGGCAGCTGAATTTTGTAGGTAGTTGGATTAGGACTCAGGGCATAATGTTTGTTGAAGCAGTTCAAGGCTGAATGCAGGGTTCTGGCTCTTTGAGTGATGGAGCACAGCACAATTCAGTCTCAGTCTACAGAGCACCTCAAGTTTGAGCCATCTACACAGCTCCCCATGAGGTGTCCCCACAGAGATGGGGCTTCAAGATAATCCAAGTCGCTTTTGCAACCCCACATGAGTTGCCTGGTGTGCCAAACATTACTGGGACCTGTTTATGAAGTCCAAAGCCAGACCATCCTTACAGCCTTTTAAAACATGACAGGCAACATTTGGCTTGGGATACTGAAGTCCATGTTTCTGGCATTCTAGGCATTCTATAAATCCAAAGAGAAGCAAGAGCCCCATTTGAAACTTGTACTTACTGAAAGAATGATTCTTTGGAGTAGTTACGGTAAGAGAAGAAGAAGTCAAATGCAGAGGTGGGATGGGGGCACATTATTGCCCCAGATAAGGCATTTGAGCAAGCACTAACCAGCAATGTGGACTGCAGGTTGCAAGTGTGACCGCTGCAGCACAGCTGAGCCTCAGAGACTGACGACCTTCCTCTTAGCTGTGATTTAACTTAACTGTTGCAATACCCAATTAGGGAATGCAAAAGATAGCAGATAATGAATCTGTATGTAAATAAAATGAAAGATGTATGTTACAGAGACCACTGTTATTTCCTTTACTTCTCTCAACAGTTTTCATCCTGATGGATGTGTGCAAAGTCACCCTGAGTGCATCCCTGGCCCTGAGGGTCAGCCCACCCCCTTAATCAACACCAGTGTGACCTTTCCTGGTGTACCCCCATTCCCAGGAGGAGCGGGGCAGAAGAGGGAACCCCGACTCCTTCCACACCCACACCCCCCCAAAAAAAGGCAAATTGCGACGGCAGCGATATGTCGACGGCACAGCCGGGAATGCCCAGGGGAGCTGGAGTTTGCGGCTGGGTGGATGCTCCCACCTAGTGGGTGTTGCTGGGAGAGCGGGACCGGGGAAGGTGGGGGAGCAGGGATCCATCCCTAACGAGCCTGCCTCAGGTCTGCGAACCGAAAACTCAGGATTTCTTACTAGTGAAGCTCCCACTGCGATTACGAAACACTATGGCTACAATCACAAACACCACACGCTCATTTTATTGGCATCAAACCTGAAATTTTTATTTTTGAAAAATATAAATACATTTTAAAAGCATTTCCCTCTTTTTTTTTTTTTTTAATTTCTTTTTTCTTTTACCCCCAAAATTCTGCTGAGCATCAGGAGAGTTGCTGTTCTGGAAGAAATATATTCAGGCTCCCCAGTCCCTCACAACACTAGAATTTAGCACGCAGGGAGAAGACATTTTTATAGGCAAAAACATGCAAAATATTGCACTGATGGGGACCTTCTTCCTTGGAAACCTGTGTCTAAACTGGCCACTACAAGCCATAAATGCAGGAAAATGATGTTACTTCTCATAGTGGTACAGGATAATGAAAGTGTTGAAACTAGAAAAATATGATGCAGGTGTATAAGTGTCTTGGGAGTCTGAAGAAATCATAAACCACTCATGCTTTTCTCTTTTTACTATCAGAACCCCATAATGCCTACATAGTGTTTTATCACCAATTTTTCCTCAGTTGGTTCTTTATATGCAATAGATACAAATAACTCTTACAGGTAGTGGTGTAGTCTTCAGCTATGCAGCACTGGTAACCTAAATACTCAGGTTTTACTACTTCTTCAGGGAAAATGGTCGGGGGGTGGATTGTTGTTGTTCTTGTGTGGTTTCAACCCAGGTTACTCTTTGGTACACATACATGATAAATTAACATCCCTTTTGAATGAACACACCCCCCAACACTACAGTAAACCAAATATGTACTAAAATAAATTTAGAAGGATTCCCCCTGGACAGGATGATAAATATTCCAAAGAACCCAGTTCTACATATGTACAGGAATTTTACAGCATTATTACATGCATTCAGCAATGTAAATGTAAAAAAAAAAAAAAAAAAAAGCCACTGCAAAAGCAAAGGCTAAAGTTTGGGGTTTTTTTTTGAACATCTGTTTAAAAATTCCCCAAATCCTTTTGCATCTTTTGTACTGTCAGCTCATCTCTTTCTCACTAGCTTTTTTTATTGTTGTTCCTTTATTTGGTTATTGTCACTCAAGCATCCCATGTTTATTTCCCAGAGTGGTATTTTCAGTCCAGAATAATGTATGCAACTTATACTTAGATCTTTGGATATTGATTCTCACTTTCTTTATGTGGTTTTAATTTTTATTTTCTTACATCCACGATAGCTTCTTTTATAGCATTATGCTTCAAAACACGATGCAATCTCACTTTCAGGAGTACATCATCTTGCTTACATTTTTATGGGTGCATAAGATACACAGAACATTCTTCATTCTTTCCTTGTAGGAGTGCTAAAAAAGCCCATGCACTTGGTTTCACAGAATTGTGGTTTGGTTTACAGAGTTTTATGTAAAATGTTCCTTCAACACTTATCTGAGTGTGACATCTTCCATCCCAAGCACATAAGGGATCTCATCCTAGTGAGCTTCTATCTGAACTTGAGTTTAATCTGAATTCACATCACCTCAATCCAGACTCTATTTTTTTTTTTTATATGGTAGTCCAAATTTTAAACCAACTGAAATTCAGCTTACACCCAGACATCTGAAATGTTTGGGAAGGTCTTACAGGGGTCAAGCAAGCACAAGTTCGCTTGTACCTGTGAGCTCTGTGGCAACCTGAATAACCAGCCACAATAAATCCCACAGGTCTGAAACTTATTTCACAGCCTGGCTCTGAACCATCCCCATCAAAGCACCGGTGCAATTTCCACGTTTCCATTTGTTTGCAAATATATCCCATTGCTTTTCTATTAAACCAGCCCAGGTGTGTGAATATGGGCATGTTAACTCAAAGGACCAAGAATCCCTTCTTATCAAAACCAGTTGACGTCAGTGGAATTGGTTAATTTACATCATTTAACCATCTGTCCCTCTGGCATTTTCTGTTGAGAACAGCTATAACAGCAGCTGAGCACCTAAGCATGAAGTACCAGACAGTGAGTGTATGCAAAACAGTTGTACATTTTGTAATTGGAAGGAAGAGGTAGGTTTTCCAGATGAAGCTTAGCTCTCCGTCTGGCACTAAAAGCGCCTTCACCTGAGATTTAGATGCTGAAAATACTGGGCTGGGATCTGCCTGTTGGCAGCACACAGGACTACTGCAGGCTGGATGGACACACACAGACCTGCCCAGCACCCATGGCACAGCAGATCCCCTGGAGCATTCACCAGCAGGCACTTCCCTCGGTGTCTGGGAACATCCCAAGTTCCTCCTGGTGAAAGGGCTCCACTTGCAATAACCAATTCGATATTAAACCAGTGAGGAACCCCAGCCCCATGCTCAGGGAGTTAGCATCTCTCTTTCTCACTTCATCTCTCTTCTCTGACAGAAAACAGAATCCCCTCAAGCCCTCAGAGAGCTCTGCTAGCACAGCACCCATCGATAACCGGGCTGGGCTGTGTGTGCTCAAGGAGGTTGTTGATCGAACACAGCCCTGCTGCTTCCTCCGGTGCTCCATCCAGCTCCCTGAGCAAAGAAAACTGCCTCTCCTTCCACATCTCACCCAGGCCCTCAAGCGTGATACGTCAGCACCAACCCTGCCAGGGAATCTAATCTTGGCTTCTCCGTGGCTGGAACAGGCTTGTTTGCATGTTGATGTGGCAGTAAGAAAACTGAGGGGGAGGGGGGGTTGTTCTCTTTTGGGGATCTGAACCTAGACCTAAAAAATCTTCCTCCCACTCCTGTCAGCCCCTAAAATTCACTCCAGAAGCTGTTAGTCTCTGCTTACACAACAACACCAAAATACTGCTGTTGTTGCCCAAATGCCAGTCACTGCCATATTCTCAGTTGGAAAAAAATAGGAGATCTTTGATCTGAGCTAGTTACTCATCCTGCCCCACACCTACTACTACTACTACTACTGCTAAAAACTGTAACACACTGGAGGGAGATTGTGCTGTTATTTCATGAACATTCATTGCTGGCACTAAGGGACATACCCATCTGTTATTTGCTCTCAGCTTTGCTTACTGATAAAACCAGAAAGACAGCTTGCTGATGGGCTCTTTGAAGCAAAAGGCTTCCCTCTTTTTTCACAATTAAAGTCTATAAATTATATTTTCAGTAGACAGTACACAGCCTACCTCAAATAAAAATGACTTCTATTAAAGTAAAATTAAATATTCCATACTCTCTTTCTTTGGGGTGTATTACATGACTTTGAGTGATGGAAGGTTACAGCAGTGTAATGCTCCTTAAAATATACTGAATTGGACTTTTTCCCAGCACAATCCAGCTTTGTGTTATCTGGGTTTCAAGCATATGCTCTAGCGTGTTTCTCAGCTATGCTACCTCATAAAACCATGTGAGGGAGTTAGTGGTTTCTGGCTCAGGGACCCGAGAGGGGGTGAAGGGCAGAGGGCAGGCAGTAGGACGCAGCTGCCTGTAGGGTGGGGGCTGTGGTGGGTGCTGAACTATGGCCTTTTGGTGGTTCTCTCTACTTATTTTCACAGCCACCACAGATCCCAAGTGTATCCTGGTACTGAAGAGAGCCTGCTGACACACTGGGAGTGACCTTAGTGGTTGGACACACCATGAAAAGCCCCTCCTGGGATCGCTGCATCCAGCAGACCGTTGGAAGATGTCCTCCATGTTGGAGTCTCTCAACACAGCCAAGGGAACCAGGGTAGAGAAGATGCTGTCAGAGCAGATCCATGCAGGCACGTGGGTCTTGACATGATGAGCAGCCACTCCCATCAGTTGGTTTGTAGGCATCTTGCTAACCTTTCCCACACCAGGTTTCTGCTCATGAAGAAGTTTATCTCTACTGTACAGAGTGGAAACATAAAGGAATAAAATTGATGTCTCCTCCAAAAAAAACCATTAATAACACCTTTTTATTTTCTAATGCTTTGACTTGAATGTGCTCAGACACTTGTGTTACCTTGGGCTTTTTCAAAAATGCAGTATCTGAAGATTTCAACATTTGAACAGGGATGGTTGTCACCTCCAGAAACACGTAGCCAGGGATAAAGCTGATGCACGCAGGAATTCCATTTTCAGCGTGAGACCTGGTCCCTTGTTACTCATAATAATCACCACATAATAATTACCACATTGCCAACCACCATCAGTCAGAGCATCAGCTGAAATTTAACACCCAAAAGTATTCAAAGTCCCTTAGAGAGCTTCCAGATTTGCCAAACCAACCCATAACCTGGTAGTGACCCATCTAACATGCTCTACCTGTGCCACCCTTCAGGTCCCATTGATGGACTGCTGGCCAGGGACCGGGTTTCTCTTCACTTGGCACAGGAACATTTGTCAGTGACAGCTGTGGGGAACAGGAGCTGCTCAATGAAAAGGAACACCAGTGACAGATGATATACAGTTTCTTTTGATATATAGTTCAAAGCAATATTTAAATCTTTGTGTTGGGAAGTTAATTTTCTGACACTATAAATGCCTGCCGGTTTCATACAACTGGGAAGCACAGGAAGAGCAACCCTCTATGATTCACAGTCAACACATTCTGAGCTTTCCAGATTTAGATGGGATATCTAATGAAGTGCAAGAGTTAGCAGTGTACTCTGTGCACTCTCCAAGATATTTGAGAACAACTCATTGTTCTGACAAGGTCATTTCTACTGCTTGGCCCAATTAAAGCTCTTAAAGAGAAAAAAATAGACTGCCTGGTAGCACACACACACAAAAAAAAATCAGCTGTAGATTCAAGATATTTCAAAGTTCTACATAGTTTGGAATAAATAACCTTAAAATATTGGAACAAATTTGTTAACCCAAACTTCTCTGAACAACCACTTTAATTTTGTTAAATGGGATGACTATACAGGGTGCCTGTAACAGAACCTCTGTGTGTGCAAGCTCCACACATGAGATCCCCACATAACTAGACCAGCAATCATTCCTCACTCTTGCTCCCCACAGATCTCCCCATTTTTCACAGCAACCTACAACACAAGAGCAAAATCCAGAGGAGGAGTGTTGTGGGGTGAATTCCTATTTCTTTGGGAGGCTGGAGGTCAGCACAAGCTGAGTTGCCGTGCCACAGATGTGGTCTCCAAGGACCCTAGGAAAACATTTAGGGAAGAATACCCATGCTTTCTGGTAGTATTTGCACTCTACCTTTCCTATCCTGAGAAGCCCTCAGAGAAGGCTGACAAGTACTATGCTACTAACTCCCATGGAGCACTTGGAGACTCCCGATGAAAAGGGTCGCTGAGATACACGTCTCACAAGTAGCAGAAGGTTTGAGCCACCGGAGCAGCTGAGCCAGCACAACCCCATCACAGCTGCAGTCCACTGAGGACCTTTGCTGTGCTTCATGGAGGGGCAGGCATCACAGCTGTAGCTGTGATGCCTGGTTCTCCTAGTTCATGCAGGTTCTCCTAGTTCATGCAGAAAAGATGACTTAAGATGGGAGACATATGCAGGCAAATGCCATGCCAAGTGCAGGCACCCCGTTGTGTCCCTCTGGCTGTGAGGAATTGGTTTGCCAGAATACACTGCACTGGCAGGTCACCTGGGCTCAGCTGGACTTTGGGAGGTACATCAGTAAGTACAAAGTCAGGGTAACCTCACCATGGAAGAAAACCCAACTGTGTCACTGTTCTGCCTGCAGCGATCATTGTTATCTCTTCTGTGAGTGTATCTGTCATTGCTGCAGCAGAACATAATTACAGCAGCAGTTTGTCTACACTTGCAAAAAACATGTGTAGCTTGCAATGGTGTGACCCCACTGTCACAGACCTTCGTGGCTCTGTTGTTCTCCTCCACACAGCATCTTTGCCTCTTGTTTTTATGTTGTTGTTTTTCCCTCTCAGGCAGGATAAACAAAGAGAGCGTGTAACAAAGTCTCCTCCAGTCCTGAGGCTCTCAATTTTTCCTCATGCTAACATGCCTTTAAAGCTCAACTGACACATGCCTCTGGTTAGAGGCACTAGACAGAAAGGGCAGTCTGGTTTCTCCCTGTAGACTTCAGGCTAGCCTGGACACTGTTCTTCATGTGAGCACCCAGGAAAAACACTGTGGGTACACTCAGCTGTTATGAAGTCAACCATCACCACCAAGCAGGAGGTCTCCTTTCCTGCTCCAGGCAATAGTGACCTTCCTCTTCAGATTTTTTTGGGGGACACAGCACACCATTCCTTTCCCAGAGGCAGAAAGGGGCAGCACCTCCCTGTCACAGACCTGCAGCGTTTCCCAGGCACCAGAGAAAAGGCTTAGGTTGCATCAGGACATGAATCCACGTGTCACGTGGAAAGGGTGATCTGCTCTGCCCTTTTCCTTGCTTAAGAAAACAAAAGGAGGGAAAGAAGACAGAAAAACATGCACACACACAAAGAGTAAAAGAAAAAAAAGAAAAAGTAGCTTAAAAAGTAGGCAGAAATCCCTCTACTTGTGTATTATTTATAATAGATTAACAAATGCTTTTCATCTCTAGCCATCTACCACATGAAATATACCTGCTTTTTAGTAGGGCCTGCGGTGACAGGGCAAGGGGTAATGTTTGGAAAGTAAAACAGGGTGGATTTAGATTGGGCCTAAGGGAGAAAGTTTTTATGTTGAGGGAGGTGAAACACTGGAACAGCTTCCCCAGAGAGGTGGTAAATGCCCTGTCCCAGGAAATGTTCAAGATCAGGTTGGACAGGGCTCTGAACAGCCTGAGTTGAAGATGTCCCTGCTCACTGCACTGGCATTGGTCTAGATAGCCTTCCAACACAACCAAACCCTCTCTGATTCTGTATATGTGTATATGCACACACACATTTTATATATATTTTTTCCTGGTATAGTTAGTTCATTTGTTGGCCTGTTTTTATGCTGTTGAGAGCCTTCTGGGAGAAATACTAGGGATTTCATGGATAGTTTGAACTTTTCATTCCTCCCTTTCAAACATGCTCTATGGATTATTTATCTGTTCCCTTCAAGTGTGAACACATTCTGTCATACATTATTACATGAAGCTCCTTAGGGACTACATAATACAATTAGATCCACTTCTGTCACCTTCTTTCTAGGCCTGGAGATACTGTACTCTCCATCCTCTGCTCATACATTACACATTCATTTAATTCCCTGCAGTACATGTTTTGCCCTTCTCTGCACTTCTACACTATTTAAGTACATTCTTCAAACTTTAGTTACAAGACTAGCCAACAAAATGACACACAGGAACTAGTCCAGTTTTCTGGAGATGCAGAGATTATTTTGTTTTTCTTTGACTCATAACACTGCCCTTCCTGCTCTTCTGGCAGCAAAACCCTCTGAGAAGAGGAGCCTCAAAAGCAAGCCATTTCTAAAAGAGAGCTACAGCTTGCTGCTTTCTTTAGTGCACTCCAGTAATTTTCAGGGCTGTAGAGAGTATTCTGGGTTGTATGATTTCCGTTTGCTCAAGCGTGTCATCGACATCTCGGTTCTGTTCTGGCAGCGTTACCGTCAGCACACAAACAGCGGCAGGCGATGAATTTCAAAACAGATACGCTGGGAGCTAAAGGGCATTTCCTTAGTTTTCAAAGTGTTCACACAAAGTGCTAAAACCTTGAATACCCATCAGAAAGAATGAAACAGCTGCTTACGAAAGCAAGGTTGTAATTTGTAACAGCAGGAGTTTATATTCTAAAAAAAAAAAAAAATAAATGAAAGAAGCAAAACTGAGGGAACAAATTCTCAATCCCTCATCAAGCAATCCTCTGGAGAAATCAGCTATCTCCTTACAAGCAATGCCACTTACAGGTGAAGCATTCTCCACTTTCCCTTCTCAAACGAGTTTTGTGCTCGATAAAAGCACGAACGTGTGATTACATCACTCTGTGCCTGACTACACCGAGTCTCCTTCCCAGCCCTGTCTGCACTTTCCCTGTTGTTAAATAGGCTGGTTTGTGCAGGTTGCTTCTTCAGCACAGTAACAAGCAGACTGGTGTGTGTCACTGCTGTACTGGCATTAACAGCACACTGGAATAAGGCCATATCCAGCTGGAGCAAAGCCAGGCTGGAGAGGTGTCTCCATAAACACCAAATCTTGTCTGAGAGAATACCCCAATTGGAGTGAACTGGAAAATTCCCAGCACAATAAGAAGTTTTCATTGAAAGGCAACAGGTTCCACAAACACAAAATACTAATGGTGATTGCAGTGAGAGGGGCTCTGTGAAGTATGGCTGGTTTCCAGCCAGGTGGAGCGACCCTCTGGACCTCAGGCTCTGTCCTGGAAGCATCTCTGCTGTCAAGAGCCCAGCAGTTATTCCATGATTTGCAGCCCAGGAGCAGATCCCACCTGCAGGCTGCCACGGGTAAGGGGCTCCATGAATATCTCAAGGAGTTTCTTTTCCCTAGTTTTTTCATTAGAAATTTCACAGACATACTTTTTTTATTTTTTTTCTCCTAAAAAGTGAAAAATTAAAAATACCCAGAGCTCCTGGCTTCTGAATACCTCAGGACCGCAAAAAGAAATCTCTCTTTTTCCCACAAGCTCTGTTCCTCCAATATTAGAATCATAGAATCATAGAATGAGTAGGGTTAGAAGCGACTCCCAGAGATCATCTAGTCCAACCCCCCTGCAAGAAGCAGGGACACCCCCAACTAGATCACGTTGCTCAGGGCCTCATCCAACCTGGCCTTGAACGTCTCCAGGGATCCAGGNCCAGGCTGACCGCCCCAACCCTCTTAGCCCGTCCCTCGTAGGAAAGGTGCTCCAGCCCCTTCATCATCTTTGTGGCCTCCTCTGGACCCTCTCCAACTGGTCCATGTCCTGGCCTTCTTCAGAGAGCTCACAGTATGAAATGCAGGCCTACACAGTGCAGCACTTGGGGAGACTGTAGGTTTTAAAGTGTCCTTTCCCTCAGACAAGTCTAATGGTCTGACTGTTCTGCTGCTTTTCTTAATCCCAGCATCATTACAACTGCCCTGTGCCAAACACCACGAAGATCTTGGCCAGATGAATCCAGACCACTGCTGCAAAATGAGTTTAGTGTGGAACTCTGCTTTTCTCACTAGAGTACTGCAGCTAACTGCAGAGATGACTTATGAGGCAATTCCTCTATATTAATTTAGATGACATGCTCTACCCGTCAAAAATAACTTAGGCATTCTCCTGCCCATGCTGCAAGTAGGTTTTGCTGAGTCTGCATTTAGCTAGAGCCTTATTTCAATACCATAAATTTCAACAACTGGTGATGAAATACATACATTTTCTTGCATGGGAGCAGAAGTTTAAGGTCTACATTTCTCTAACCCTGTAGGTGGGTTTGGTCATTACAGTGGTGTCTGGGGGTACAAGTAATTAAACTGTTCCTGATCAACACTTTTCCATAAAAACAATTCACCATTTGTAGCTATACACATACACATATATGTGTGTCTGTGTCAGGGAAAAAAAAAAAAAAAAAAAAAGCTTTTAAGCCAAAAACTGAAGAGATGTGAAAATTTGTCTTATAGTTGGGGACATTTTGGTGGATGAGAGACTCGACAGGAGCCGACAATGTGCTCTTGCGGCCCAGAAGCCAACCGCATCCTGGGCTGCATCAAGAGGAGCGTGGCCAGCAGGGCGAGGGAGGGGATTCTCCCCCTCTACTCTGCCCTCGGGAGACCCCACTTGGAGTACTGTGTCCAGTGCTGGAACCCCAAACACAAGAAGGACATGGACCAGTTGGAGAGGGTCCAGAGGAGGCCACAAAGATGATAAGGGGGCTGGAGCACCTTTCCTATGAGGACAGGCTGAGAGAGTTGGGGCTGTTCAGCCTGGAGAAGAGGAGGCTCTGGGGAGACCTTCTAGCGGTCTGCCAGTACCTCAAGGGGGCTTACAAGAAAGATGGGGAGAGGCTGTGCAGTAGGGCCTGTTGTGACAGGACAAGGGGTGATGGTTTTAAAATAGAGGGAGGGAGATTTAGATTGGATATTAGAAAAAAGTTCTTTCCTGCGAGAGTGGTGGAGCACTGGAACAGGTTGCCCAGGGAGGTGGTGGATGCCCCTGGATCCCTGGAGACGTTCAAGGCCAGGTTGGATGAGGCCCTGAGCAACGTGATCTAGTTGGGGGTGTCCCTGCTTCTTGCAGGGGTGTTGGACTGGATGACCTCTGGGAGTCCCTTCCAACTCTGATCATTCTATGATTCTATGATTCTGTGATTCTATGATTCTATGACAGGTGTGGTGGAGCTGACAGCCATATTTACAAATGAAACTACACTGTTGTGGGGTTTTTTTTAGGATATCACTTATACATGCCAAATTCTGCAAGTAAGATGTTATGGTACTGTTACCCAGAGCCTCACAGGGGCCTGTATTACTATTTCTATTTCAATCCTCTTATCTGCTGGCCACGTTTGCCTGGCATGTGTAGTGTCATGGGAGAGGGGCTCACTTCCCCCAGAGGGCTAAAACACCGGCTCACAGACTCTTAGTGGTAATGATTTCTAATGTCCTCAGCTCCCTGTCCTACTCACACACTTGGTATCAGTCTGTAAGCCAGGTTTCATGTCTAGACAGATGTTTACAACCCCTTGCCTTGGCAAGGACAAAAGATGGGGGGGTTTAGCTTTCTGTTGCGTGGAGCACAAAGTGATCCCGCGGGCTCAGATGGGAAAACGCTGTTCCATAGGGACTGAGGGCACTGCTCTGTACATACACACACATCCATACATACATAGGACCTCACTTCAGACTTCCTCTGGATTCTCTCCAGTGGCTCAGCTTCCTGTGGTTCATTGCTGTTATTGCCTTTGATTCACTTACCACAAGTCCTATGATGGTTATTGGGTATCAGAGTGATTTGTGACCTGTGGAGGCTGGTGACAAATAGATGTTTTGTAGAACCTTCTAACCTGGACACCAATAGTACAGTTGTCTGTGATGCCAACTGGAGAATTCCCACATTTCTAACATACTTGAGTAAATGTTAAATGCATCGTGCTCCTTCCTTCCCTTTGTTTTTCCTCTTAAAATGTCATTTGTTGAGTTAGGCATGTAATGCAGAAAAAGATGTGAAAAATACCCGATTTCAGGCTAAATTGTCCTTTGCTCATGCATTTCTACCCTGCAGAGGAAAGAACTGTAGCACCTTGGAGGAAACACTGCAGTACCTCACAGAGGAAAGAGTGAGAATGGAAAAACACAGGGTGAAGAAAACACACACCCAGTTTCACATAAAATATTAATCTGGATGTGTATGTTGAACCTTGCATTTATCTTAATGGGGAGAGTGTATCATTGTTTTGTCTGTAAACACAAAGGAGGGAATGGAGCTCAAAGGTACTGACCCAGCTCAAGGGTTGCTGATGCCCCTCTACCTTGTATCTCAAGCCCTTCAGGGTGGGTTGCTTGCTTGTTCTGAACCCCACCACTGGAAATATCCCTTCGGTGTAGAAGCCTATAGTTAGTGTCTAAAGTTAATCTTTATGGCTATTCCAGTTTCAGCTTAATGTAGAAGCTTCAAAGGATTACAGACAACTGAAATTCAGGTGTTGTACTGGAAACTGCTCCTTTTTTAGAACTACACTTCCTCCTCTCTAGCAATTCCAATTTAATTTATCTTAAGTGTTCACCTCTCTTCTGATGGGAGCTACCAGTAGGCTTTTGTAGTCACCAAGACTGACCACAAGCTGGTCTGTGCTGGTAAGACTGAAGGCAATGACTTAAAGAAGTTATTGTTTTCCTCTGAACAGCCCTTCTGAGACCACATCTGGAGCTGTGTGCCCAGTTTTGGGTTCCTTGATACCATCTGGACATGAACATACTGGACTGAGTCCAGCAAAGGGCTATGAAGATGGTTGGGGGATCTGTGAGAAGAAACCAAGGGAGCCACTCAGTGTGGGGAAGACCGTGAGCTCCTCAGCTGTCCAGTAGGTGCTTTTACATAAGAGAAAGTCAGAAGCTTCTTGGAGGGAGAACAGTGAAAGGACTAGAGGTGAAAGACACCAGCTGAGCCCAGGAACTAATTCTGTTCTTTGACCATCATGAGGGTGGTCAAACACTGGCACAGGCTGCTCAGAAAGGCTGTGCCACCTCCTCTCTTAGAGATCCTTCCCTAAAAACTCAACTCGGCTGAGTCCTGAGCAGCTTAGTCCAGTATAGAAGTTGCCCAGCTTAGAAAAGACTGGACCAAATTTAGAGGTCCCTTCCAACCCAAATTCTTCTGTGATTCTGGTCTTCAAATCTAATGGAGCAACATGAGAATCAACAGGCAGAGGCATAAAGAGAGGAAACCAGGGCAATCTTAATCCCGAGCTGAATTCCTCTGCCAGTTGGGATGGTAAATTATTTCACAGATGTAACCAGGAAAGTGCCCAGTTCCTGAGGCCCATTTCTAAAACAAGCTGGCATTGAAAGAAGTCTTCCAGAACAACATCCTTCCCCTCTCACAAAATGTGCTCGGATTTTTGATGACATTTCACAGAGGGACTGCCAGCCCTAAGAGAGCTGATTAATTCTACTCCCTGCTCACCGGGGGTAGGTTAAAAGCTGGGATGCAGGCATCTAGCCTAGCAATACCAATTATCATAGTAAGATGACTAATGAGATGAGTAATGGAGGATATCATGGCTTAAAATTTCACCTTTCCCACAGATGAAAGGTTGAGGGAGATAGTTGCATTTATACTCTAATTCCTCCCATATAGGGACCAGATGGCTTTTAGAATTGATTCCATTGATTTTCTTTTTTCTTTCTTTTTTTTTTCCCCATCTCTATTTTATTTGACATTCAAGCAAGAGAGCTCTTCTTTCATAGCAGCTTTGTGGCTTCTCTTTGCATAGTTCTACACCACTTCTTTCTTCCCCTTCCTTTTCATAATCTGTGCTTTGGTGGGGTTCTTTCGATAACCCCAAAAGCCAGTTTTTGAAAAGTTTGTAGCAGCAGTGCAAGAGATGGAAATGTTATTCCTTTCTGGTTACTAACATGTTTTGTCATTTATGCCAAACAAAAAAATTCTGCCCTAGGAAAAAAAAAGGATAACAAAAATGAGATAAATGCTGGCTTACCATCCAGCACATTAAACTGATTGCCTTCGACGAGGCCCACGCTCTGTTGAATGTTGTGTGTCTAAGTCACACCTGGAAAAGCACTTCAGAGAGCACCTACTTATAGGTGGCAGAGGCATCTTGCTAGCAAGGAATGGACTACTCAGCTGGGGGCTGCATTTTGCAAACTGTGCCTTTACCAGCAAACCCGAGTGAGGGTTGTGAGAGGAGCCCTCTGAAACACACGGTGGTAATGATAATCACTACTGGTAGTATTTTAATCTGTGGAAGTGATGAGTAACTCGTAATAAGGTATCCCCAGTGATTTGATTTGAAAGGGGTTTTTTTCTGAGATTAGGAGTTTTGTAAAAGTTTGCACTGTAAAGGGCAGTATTTCAGAAAAACAGAGCAGGTTTAACACCATGTTCTAAAGAGCTCTGCACGTCCAGATGTTTCAACAGTCCCAGCTTGTCCGAGCGTGACTTTGCAGGGTGGCATGAGGTGGCACTGCTAGATCCCATGCCAGGAGGTCTCCTGCTCCCTGTGAGTCCGTGACTGGACCTCACAGCTGTACTGGCTGCACTCAGACCTGCTACTAGGTCTCTCCAAGGAAAAATAGGACGTTTCATGCTCTCCTTTAGACACTTTGACTACTAACAGCTACCAAGGTAAGCAGCTTCCAAAGAATTCAGCCTCTGCACCAGCACCAGGATCTCCTGGATAGCAAGGTTTTTGTATGCTGTTTTACAAGATTTTCAGCAGTGACTTCAGCAACAAACAAGTTTGTTTCACAAGGAAACTCTGTCCTTTCCATCCCCAACTTCCCTCTGATGAGAAGACAGCTTGCAAGACCTAACAGAAACATCTGCTGCCTCTTGGCAACAGGATGATGGTGCTATGAGCTCAGCAGCATTGCACAGGCAGGACACTCCCATCCATGGAAGTGCTGAGAGCTGACCACAGGGAGTGCACCCATCTCCCTAGGCACTTTTGAGAGTCTTGCACATCAGACAGATCCACCATTGCTACCAGTCATCTTTTTCCTCAGTGGAAAGCATGGCAAATGTGTCCACAGGTTTTACTTCACAAAGTGAGACCAGTGCAGGTTGTCTTTGCTAGGTGACTCAGAGCCTTCAAATCTCTGGTCAAGAGGTCTATCTCTCAGTAAGGAAAGGGTTTTTTTTTTAATGTTTTCAATTTATTACTCTGAGTTACTCTCACTTGAAAGGCAATACTCAGTTTAATGACTTGAATGTATAGGCTTTCTGCTAATAACTTCATCTGGCTACGGAGCACAAACAACAATGGTACAGGCACAGTGTAGTCTTATAGCAAAATAGCTTCTGAAAAATTGAGGTTGAATTTATGCTAATATAGCTATAAATAAAAGAACTAGTCTATGACATCTCTACAGAGAAAAATAACGCAGCAGGAGTACTTCTAACAGCCTTCAACACCCCTCTTTTGGTGATTATTCAATGACTTCAACTTCATGTGCTTCAGAGCAGAAGTGCAGCGACGCCTAGTTCCCATGGCAGTACTAAGAAACTATTTCAAACTCACCAGGAGTGTAGGCTCTTGCCTGTACACATTTTTTTCTGCTGGTATTGGTGATCACAGGAGGCTCAGTCCTGATCCATGCAATGCTGGTGGAAAACGGGGAGCATTTACCCCGTCTAAGTACAAGATGCAGAATCATAGAATGAATTAGGTTGGAAGGGATTCTTTAAAGCCCATCTAACCTTTAAAGCCCAGCTAGACCAACTCCCTGCAGTGAGCAGAGATGTCTTCACTAGAGCAGGTTGCTCAGAGCCCTATCAAGCCTGACCTTGAATGTCTCCAGGGATGGGGCCTCCACCACCTCTCTAGGTAACCTATGCCAGTGATCTACCACCCTCACAGTGAAGAATTTTTTCCTAATATCCAACCTAAATCTCCCCTTTTCTAGTCTAAAACCATCATCCCTCATCCTATTGCTACATGCCCTTATAAACAGCTCTTCCCCAGCTTGCTTATAGGCACTGGAAGATCACTATAAGGTCTCCCTGGAGCCTTCTCTTCTCCAAGCTAAACAAACCCAACTCTCTCAGCCCTTCTTCACAAGAGAGGTGCTCCAGCCTTTGGATCATTTCTGTGGCTCTCCTCTGGATGTGCTCCAGCAGGTGCATGTCCTTCTTGTGCTGAGGGCTCCAGAGCTGGACACAGTGCTCCAGGTGAAGTCTCACCAGAGCAGAGGGCCAGAATCCTTCCTCTCAATCTGCTGGCCACAATTCTTTTGATGCAGCCCAGGATGCAATTTGGCAATTCTCATGTATTTGGGTTGGGAGGAACCTTTAGAGGTCACCTAGTCCAACCCCACTGTAGTGAGCAGGGATGTCTTCAACTCAATCAGGCTTCCCAGAGCCCAATCCAACCTGACTGTGAAATCTTTCCAGAGATGGGGCACCTACCACCTCTCTGGGGAACCTGTTCCAGCATTTCACCTCCCTCATCATAAAACCTTTTTTCCTTATGTCCAGCTCTTGGTTGAACAACCCCAGCATGCTCAGTCTGTCCTCACAGGAGAGATGTTTCAGCCCTTCCTGTATAGATAATTTTTAGTATTAAAAAAAAAAGAGAAAGCATTCTCCTTCCTGACAGCAATGCCTTTATTTGCACTTGATGTTTCTCCAGAGTTCAGACCTACCTGTCCCCTTCTCCAGCCACCCTCTGCTCTCCTTTGGAAACACAAAGCCTTCACTTGAACAGCCCTTTTGGGCTGGTGGATGGAGCTTTGTCTGTGGCTGCAGTTAGAAAAGTCTCTGCTGCTCATTAACTTTCTCTTTCCATACCTACACTGCAGTTCAGCCACTGAAGCCTGATCCAACTGCAGTACCAGGAACCAAAGAACCAAGGGGGCAAAATCAAAGCATTGTAGAGTCAGGCTGCATAAACATATGTGTGTGTGCCCTGAGAGAGTGCATGAATGAGCACACACCCCCCACCCCAATCACTAAATTACACTTTTTTTCAAAACTTCAGTTTGAGAGAAATGCAATTGCCCCTCCCCAAAAGTAATGAAAGCTAAATTGCTCTCCTAAGTGGATCAATAGAAGCTTAACTGAAATAGATAGGGGAATTTATCAGAGCTGATGTAGTAAAACACTAATAAGATCACTTCCAATTCACACTTATAGGACTACATTTTCAGCACAAATTGATCTCATTGCCAAGGATGAATAGGAGCCTTTAGTAACGGATTAGGCTGCAAACCATTCTTTTTCTATACAAACAGTAGATTTTCCTCTTATCCTTACTGATTGCATGTTTTTAATGCTGCCTTTGTTCTGCACAAACCATCAGGTTTCTCTCTGAAGCACGTATTTATTCCAGAAAACAAACCATCAGGTCACTGCCTGCACCATTTTGCACTGAATGGTACCCGAGAGAAAGAGTGTAAAAATTACCTGTGGCTGTGAATGTCAAAGTGTTCCTTCCTGAGTCCTTGATGCTGGTCCTGCTGCAGTGACCATGGAAAGGGTTGGGGTGATGTGGAGCAGCCCGGGGAGAAGGGGTGAGGAGAGACCCCAGCAGCACTGCAGAAGGGGGAAGATCTGAGTGGTGCTGACCACTGGATATTTGGCACCTTCTTGGGTTTGAGGTTTTCTGCAAGAAAGAAAAAAAAACCAAACTATTTTTTCCCTAAGTCTTTGACTATGAAATCTAGAGAAGGCAGGTAACTCCCTGTGCCCCAGTGACAGGCACCAAGCCACCTTTTGGAGTAGAGCTGAAGGGCCCTAACCCTTCCCTAAGTCCCAGCAAGAGGCTTTCCTCCCACAGCACATTATCCTGGCTGCTTACCCAGATGTAGCTGCTAGCTGGATGGATAATCTCATTTGGTTTATCAATTCTTCTTCAAAGACTGGGACTGATCTCATCTGTTTGCAGCTGCCCTAAAGCCTGATGTGTAGTTTATGTTATTCTGTAGCCTAAGGCTCTTCTCCATGGTCAGCAGGGAAAAGCCAGGCTCCTCCAGGAGTGATCAGAAACCCCACCTTTCTCAAATGGCTGTGAGCTGAGACGTGTCACAGGGTATTGGTGTGACAGGCAGCAAAGCCCAGCAGTACTGGAGACACAAGTAAGTAAAACTCCACTAAAAGGAGGAGTCAGACAGATGGAAATTCCTCCTTCATGGACCAGGGGAGCTCACATCACCTCCTGGAAGGACCAGTTTCTCTCCAGTGAGCTCCTCAACACTTGCACTAATTGCTTAGTTTTCCATTGGTTAGGGGCAAGTTAAATGAATGTGGCTTTGAAGATCCAGCACCCACAGCTGTTAAGTTACCTCTTCATATGACCCTATTTTATTTTCTGGAAGCCTGTTCATGCAGCTGGAATATCATTTATTTGCAGCAGGTTGATCTATTTAAAGGGAGGGGGGGAAGGGGGGCAGGAGTAAACACTCCCCTTCTCTTTTTTAGTTATATACATGTAGTATATAAACAAATGTAGTCATAAAAGAGGCAGTCCTTGCACATCTTTACCTTTCTCTGTCAGACTACTAAAACATAAAGAGAGAAAATAAAGGGAATTGCCAAAAGAAATCTTCTCGTGCTACGGGACACAAAGAAAGTAAAGACCCAATAAAGTATGTAGGTGAAAAAACAAACCTGAACTTGGGCTATGCAGAGGTTTGGTAACATTAAGAGGATCTCTCTGCACTGGCAATTTCTGCCCCACTGCACAGAGGATAGGGAGTTTTGTTGTACCCTGGTCTGAAGCTAGAGCAGTCTGTGATGAGATACCCACTGTTTTGGGACAGGGAGTTTGGTATGTTCTGGAATTAGAGGATGCAGAAGACTCTCAGCACCACAGAGGGAAGATGGCTGGATACTTATATCCTCAGGTTTTATGTTAAAACAACTTACAGGAAAAATATGGGTGACATTTTAAAATGGCATCTTATTATTTTAACCATAATAAGATGCCATTCTTCTTTTTTTTTAAATAAAACTGTATTTAACAGGACCCTCTGTTCAATTGTAGAACCAGCTCTGCATCACAGATATTCACAATTCTAAAAGTATTCTCCTGAGGCAATAATCTCTTTGCAAGGAAAAACCTATACCAGAATGAACAAGGAAACCAGAATGACACCAAGGATACCTGACAGTAAGACAACTGGAGAACAAATACAGAAATCTCAGCATTACCCAGTGCAGGGAGAACCAGTCAGAACTGAAGAAAGATAAGATTTCCTGGACCAGAACTTTGGAACATGAATTGCTGTCTGGAAGAAGCACACTGAATATAGCATATTATAACAGATGGGAAAACCAGCTCAAGGGGAGTTATAATCAATATTTTAAATAGAAGAAACATAAATAGAAGAGCAGCTGTATCATGATATCCACTGGACCTGTATTTTGTTAATGAGGAATAAAGGATTTCTGCAAAATAGACTGTTAATGTAAAATCCATAGCTATGCCTAGAATCCAGATAGCCATCTCTGGATGGTAGATCCTGGTCTGCTACTAGCACTGCCAAGAATGCAAGAATACAAACTGTATCCAGATATCAGGCAATAAAAAACAAAACCTTTTTTTATTATTATTTTTTTAAAGGAAGAAAATATTTTAGTAATGAATTGTAGGCAAAAATTTCAAAAGACTTTTGGAAATCAATGAGTGATATGCACTCTGTTCAGAGGGAATAAATAAATTACTGTTCCTAATAGAGTCCACCACTTCTAAATCAAAGCCCTGGAATCTCCTCTTAAGCCTGAAAGTCAAGCCCAAAACATATCAAATTTGATGCTCCAAAAGAGAGACAACCAAAATCTTTTACTATCTTTTAATACATTTTTTTTTATTATTTCAATCACGTAATTGCAACTGGAGAACACTGTGAATGCCCTTTCTGTTATCACTTGGAAGAAATGTTTGGAATAAATGTCCTGGGAGAACAGAAACAATATTATGTGCCTGTCTTAACTAACCACAACTGTTTTATCAATATAATTCCTGAACTGGAGACTAAAGAACTCAAACCAATATTTCTCAAATAGGCTTAATGCCTCTCAGGGAACCACAATTTGTTAATTGATACAGTATTAGCAGAAAAAGGAAATGTAACTATCAAAACAGAGATTAAAAAAAAAAAGAATTGTCCCCATATTAGCAATAAGCCCCACAACAATAACTTAATTTTCATTAGATGTGCTCACACTGAGGGCAGGATGGGGAGCCAGAAACCTCACCAGATTAAGTTTTCATGGTGAAGCAAAGCAGGACAGAGGCAATTTCAGAAGAGCAATAATGCAGGAAGATTTAGGCCCCAGGAAAGGGGGGCAAAAGTGGTGAATGAGGTGATTTGCAGACCACTTCAGAAGCTCCTGCAGAGGAATGTGGTGGGTGCCTGGCCAGCAATCATCTCATCTTGGACCATGAGTCATCCTTATCATCTGAATTCAGTGGGACCTGAGTGAGTACCTGCTGAAGGTTCATGTCCACCAGTCAGGGTCTTTCTTCATCTCCTGCTTGAGCGCTTCACGTGATGGAAAAACTGACTCTGGACCAGCGGTGGTTACAGCCATGGATACAGCAACCTGCTGCAGACAGTCATTTTGAAAAGTGTGGCTCAGCCATTTCAGGCTCTGAAGGGGAATGTTTTGATAGGAACATTTCAGTTGGATCTCATTAAAATTTGGTTACCTCTCTAAAACCCTTTGGACATGGCACAGCAAGCTGTCCGGTGTCTCCCTCAGCCAGGGCCAAAGCAGCATCTATTACACAATGCATTAAAAAGCTTTGCTGCTCCCATGAAACACGGCAATATGTGGTTTGTCCTAGTGATTAGTTCTCACCTGGAAGAAAATGAAAAGCAAAGCAAACCAAAAATACCCTCAAACACAACCCAACCCCCCAAACTATTATTCTTTAAACTACACAGTAAGAGCACAAACAAAAATGGCTTTATCACTTAAAAAAAAAATGAGAGCACACATTTTTTTTGAGGCCATGTTCCTCACAGCTATTAAATACCTGTGGTGTTTTTGCAATGTGGCTTCTTTAAGAAGCACCCAGAAGTTTCTTAGGGGTCCAACAAAGTAAATCCCAGCTGTGCTCCCAAGGCCAAACTCCCAAACCCTGTTGCCGACAAGGCCGGCCGGGACAATCAGCGCCGGTCACAGGCCTCTGGGAATCACATTTGAGAGAGAGAAAAACCCAAACAGCTGCATTTTGCCACCAGAGAAGGGTGTGAGAAGATGTGAGAAACTTTGCAGACACAAAGGTCAGTGAACAAGATGGGGAGGAGGGTGGGTGTCACCCCCTCCTGGTGCCAGCCTGGTCCCCTCCATTCACAAGCCCCCCCAGCAAACCTGCTCCAGCACGGGGCTCTGTCTGTCTCTCTGTGTCTCCTGTCTCAACTCCTAAGTCTCTCAGTATATATTTTCTCTCCTGTCCAGCCCCCAACTCTGGTTTCTCTGTATGAGAAGTGTAGAGTAATAGAGAGTTTTCTTGATTTTTCTTCTGTGTTGAGTCTGTTTTGCCCGTGACACTGATTGCAGAATGATCTCTCCCCCTGTCTCAACTCCAAAGCCTCTCAATGGATACTTCCTCCCCTGTCCCTCCCTAACAGGGAGCAACTTTGGTGGGAGTCTGACCTCTAGCCAGGGTCAAACCACCACAATGCCCTAGTCCAGATTTTACTCTGTATCTCAGAGAGTCCTTCCTACCCCCAGTCACTGGGAGGTTAAGCCAAGCAAGAGACATATGTCCCTTTTTCTGATGCTTTTTGTTCTCAGATGAAAAGCCACAGGCAGGGAAAGGACACTAGATTATACGTACCTTTGCTCTCGGCCTATCCAGCAACTTTTATGTTCCAAATCCTGTATCAACCATTTACATTATTTAGGGGGTAAAAGGGAAAAGGTTATGTTGCAGAGAGTACAAAAAACACCTCCTGGGTCTCCATTTCTCGGCCCTCAGGACACTCATAAAGTCGAACCAGGCCTCGCGGTGGAAGTCACCCGAACTCCAATACATTCGCTGCCTGAATGTAAATACAGGGAAAAAAACAGAGACAGCAAATCAGGGAACCTGAAAGGTTTATGTGAACCTTCATTCCATGGTTGTACAAATCAATGCCACAACAGTCCAGGAGTCTTTTCAGGTCAATATAACTCGTTCCTGTCATCTCTTACCTGCCCTCAGGTTTCATCCATCAGTCATTGCTTTTCTCTAGCATAGAGAGCCAGAGTTTTCTTGCCATCCTCCTTCAGGACAACTTCAAGGCTGTGGTCACCTACAAGTCACCCTGACTTGTAATTCACGGGCACAAAAATCCTCCCATTCCACCTCAAGGGCAGCAACTGTTGGTGTGTTGCCCTGACCTTCTCCCTACTGTAATTAACTCCATTTTAGTCCATCTCCCTACTGTAACTTGTCTCTTTGGTCCTGCCTCTTGAAATAAGCCAGGCTTTGCAA
>VXBZ01012552.1:122891-167224 GCA_013399135.1 Heliornis fulica | reverse complement strand
AAGGAGCCCAGACCAACAGCGTGGAAGGAGCCAGCCATATTTCCATGCAGAACCCAGGCAGCAAAACTGATAACAGACCCACTGCAATCTCTGTTTGAAGAAAGGGGTTTTGGCTTTAACTTACAGAGAGACATTTCACCCATGGGCACAACATCATATGAGAGGTCATGTTCCCACTGACTCCTAGGCTGTGTCCAAGGCTCAGTTTAGTGTCCTGTCACCGGGACTGGGCTCTGTTGGTTGGCAGGCTTGCCATTTGGTCCCTTTGGGGGGCAGCGTAACGCCAGACAGTGACCAATAATACAGTCAAAGAGTGATTCAAACAACTGATCCAACATCAAAAAGCTGATTTATTACCTGACAGATTCAATCTTCTCTTTCATCAGTCTAGTTAGAAAGAAAGGAAATGGGTGTATTTTAAGAGCAATGTTGAAAAATACGGTATGGATGAAATCAGAAAACTTTTTCTTTCTTAGAGCATTGGAGAGGACGACCCAAACCCCTATGCTAGTGGTTACACTCTCCAAAGGACTTCAAAGTTTGCAGCAGCTTTTATATCTCTCCAAGTTCACATGACCTGATAGGCACAGCCACTTTGATATCAGTAAACACAGGTGCAGATTTACATCATTCAAAAAAAAAAATAAAAAAAAATAATCTGGGCTATGTTTTTCCAGCATCTCCCTTTTATTATCTTCTCCAATTCCATCTAGCTTTGTTCCAAGTCCAAAACAACAAGCCTTTGCCTCATGCACAGTTGCAGCTCTTGGCAATCCAGGGGTGTGGATGATACCTTACCAGTAAGGATGCTCCATGAGCTAAAGAAGAGGGAGTCCACCCTGTTCAGTCTCACTGATATTGGGCAAAACCAGATTCCGAGGCACTGCAGATTTATTGCAGAGAGCTTGAAAGCACCTCCTAATTACTATTCATTGCTTTATAGATCATTGTTAGAAGTGTTAATTTCAATTATCTAAATGTTTTTCTGGCTTGTATGTCATTTGCAGTAAAATTACTAGGGCCAGATTTAGTGGTGTACACCGTTCGCTGCATGCAGCTCCGACCCCGGGTTTACGACTGCTCTGTGACGCTGGAGCGGTGCGCTGAGCTTTCTAACGATCCCGGCTCGTTGCCTCTTCCCCACGCACTGTGGAGCAGTTTATTATTCCAGGGTGGATGCTTATGTGCTTTCTGCAATTTACTTCAGAAATAGTATTAAAAAATGAAGTTGGTGTGCATTAAATAATACTTTATTGATTTTCTTAAACTTGCAGCACAGGAGAGCACCTCTGCATCGCTAGCTCTAAGCCATGTATACATCCTTATATATGCATGTACCACAGCCCACACCTGTAACAGAAGGGAAAGCCAGATGAAAGCCACGCAGGCTGAACACAAATATATCTCAAAAGGCATCCTGAAACACTGTGAGGAAAAAAAACCCAGCCCTGTGCCACACACAACCCCACGCTTTATACACGGGCACACTCGTAACAGGAACCAAACACTTTCTCCATATGCGGCTGCACGAGCCACGCTGCTACAGCAGCTCCACAAGCTGCTCCTCACCAAGCCTGGGAAAGGGGACACAGCCACATGCTGCTCCCCTTTGCCCCCTCTGCCCAGGGAGGTTGTTTGGTTTCAGGCAGTATCTCAAGCAGGGAGTTTTGGAGCAGACATCCATTGTCAAGAGCCGAAAGGGAACAAATTAAACCCGAATCCGTAGGATGAGGCTGTTTCTGTACTGTGATAGACAGGACTTTTTCTCTACCAGGAGTGTTTGGGTGACCACCTAACCTCTAGACTAACATGTAATGACTTCATTCCCCAAAACAGTGACTCTAAGCAAGTAGGAACACTTGGTATTTCATTACCACATGTGTCTGGTTTAGATAAAGACCTTACATAGCCATTTCAGAAAGGATTCTGAAAGCAATTTTTTGTTTAAAATACGGGTAAAGGAATAAAAATGGGTCAAGGTGTGTTGTACACAAGAGATAATTATTAGCATGAGCTACAGCCTGAAGCATTTCAGAGTACACATGCCACTAGATAAATATGATGCTGGTGCAGCACTGTATGCTACCTTCTAAGTTAGCATGCTTTTCATCATCCAGATGCCTCTGCATGATCTAAAGTAGGGCTGCATGAGACCCACAGTCAAATGCAGTGCTGTCAGGTGGGTATGATCAATCTTCTCTGCCAAGCTGACAGCACAGGATCTGATTTATCCTGCCTCTGACTCATATATTTATCATAAAATCAAAGGTAGCTGGAGTTTAGCATCAGTACAAAGCGCTGGAGTTTTGTTCTATAGTGAGCTGGTGCATGTGGAACAAGGATCAAATCTCCTGGCATTTAATGATTCATTTTAAATATATCTGGCACATGAATTAGCAAACAGAGCTGTGAAATCCTAACAGCAGCCAAAAGTAATTTATGAATATTGAATTGCACTGTGCAGTATGTCAAGTGAAAATACAGCAAGAACTCCCTTAAAAGCTTCTTTGCCTGTCCCAGCTTTCTGGTAATCAGAACACGCGAGAGCTGGGCTGAATGTAATGCTCCAAATAAAAACAAAATTAAACTAGAAAGAAAAAAAAAATCAAATCAACAAACCAAAACCCCAGAAAATCTGAAATGGCCCCCTAGAAATGGATAGCAGATATTTTTAAATGAAGCTGTAGGTAATTAGAAATACGCGAGTAATTAAGGATACATAGATGGCTAATCATAAATCTGTGCACACAGCCTTCTAGTCTGTCCAAAGCTATCAACATCCCCAGGGAGTTTCAGTAACCACTGGCAGGATTTGTCACCTGTCCAACTTTCCCAGCCATGTCAGGACCTTTGATGGGGCATTTGAGTGCAAGCACAAGGATTCTATTAAACACTGCGGCGCAACTGAGATGCCCTGAGAGGAGCTGAGTGTTTGTCATGATGAGCTCTAAGATCCTCCAGTCCCAATCTGCAAACAAATCTACATGAGCTTGTAAGGGAGGAGCTACTCAGAAAGGCTTTAGATCCTTATGGGACAGTGACAGTTTTCACATGAGGAAAAATGAGGCCTAAAAAAAAACAAAATCGGACGTGGATGGGCACAAGTAGCTTAAAATTAAATACAGATGTCTCAAAAAGCTGGCTTGTGGGGGAGACACTGAAAGGAAATGCTCTCAGTGAAAAGTTATTTGTAACCTTCAGTCAGGGAGAATGGAGGAGAAAGCACCAGGTGAGAAGAATCACCCGCCTAGGAGCTCATATTTATACTTCTTTTTGATTTTACTCATTTTCCCCCAGAAATTTGCCAAGTGGAGCAGCAGTCTGTCGGCCACGCTATGCATATTCATTGATTAGTATCCTTAGAAATCAGCTGGATGTCATAATTAAGACAAGCCAGCATTGCTAGCAAATTATACATGTACTTTAGATCCAATTACACTGTAATGACTGAGTGGTGAAGAGATACTGGCAGCCAAAACTGCATCAAATGGCTTTCTTGAGGCAGAGCCAACTCTACGGGGTCAAAGCAGAAAACCATCCCATAATGTTTAAACTTCTAGTAGCAGAGGGGGGGTGGGAAATACCACCAAAATTCCTAGGAGGCAATTCTGTAAAACATTTTAAGTGAGAGGATAAGGGGTGACTGCAAAAGTCACCAGCTTTATGAACCCCACCACTCCAGCTTTCCCTGAAGGGAACAAGCCCGGGGCTCCCGTCACTGGTTAACATCCAAAGCACTGACTCAGGGGGGTGAGGTGCACCCCAGTGGAAGGGATGGTGCTCCCCTTGGAAAGGAGATCCAGCTGGATTCCTGGCAGCAGAAAAAGGCCTGCAGTGGGAAAGTTTTGTCACTTGTGTTGTGAGAAGAGAACGAGCTAGAGAAGCGTAACACCGGCTGTAGCCACAGCACTTCTATAGGCATGCTGGGTCATCATCAGTATATGATGTATGTGGAACATATCAAAGCTCTGCTGTAGATCACAACACCACAGCTGCTCCTGTTATGGGGAGAGTAAAGAGGATCCAAATCCTCTCTTGATAAAGTCAAGCCTTTGTTGAAAAAGGTGTTTTATCCATTTGGGTCTCTGCACTTCAACCAGAAAATTATTTCAAAAGTTCCTTTGAATAAAAAGGAAACAAGAAAGCAAATGTAAACAGAATTGGTGTGTCAATTGCAGACACGCTCCCCAGCAGCTCCTTGGCAGAGACAATAACAGGAATCAAATTAAACATGGACTAACACACAAGAAAAACACACAGGCTTCTGAAGGCAAGCAGGAATTCAACATCAATTTGCCAAGCCTCAACGTGTCAGCAGTAGGTGTTTAAGGCAAGGAGACTTTCCCAAGCTACTCCAGGCTCACCCCTGCAGAGAACAGGATAAAGGAGAGCAGGGGGGACACATCCATCCTCAGCAAACAAGAGCTCCTATATGGGCACAGGGAAATCTCAACCCTGCCAGCTCCATTTGGCAGCACCAGCCTCAGGTGGAGAGGCAGGGGGAGAGCTGCAGGCTGAGGGGGAGTCCACGGCTCCTTAGGTGGGATACAAGCTGGCATGGGCACCAGCACACTCCCTTAGTGGTTATCCTCACTGCTGCTCTGAGGCTAGCACAAAAAACACCTTTACAGACCATACACAGAGCAGGAGTTTAATTAAGAGTGCAAACCAGTTCCAATGTCTGAAGGTCCAGTGGTGGTCCTGAACCGGAGTTTGTTCCTGGCCTTACCTGTGCCAGAGGCTGTATGGACACCATAGGAAAGACCCAAGTCTCAGGAAGAAGCCCCATAACCAGACAGGAGTCATCACACATTGTCCTGCACATCCCTGTGCCCACTCCCTCCTGGGTTCAAAATAGCTGCACCCTTCTCCAGCATAAATCCACCCTTTGAACTGGATTTAAGAGTGTTCCTTGCTACGGGCTCTGTTACACGAGCCATCTGTGCTCTACTGGTCATTAAACACAATGCTTGATGGGTGTGTTGGAAAAATGAAATATCCACCTCCTCCTGGAGGAGGACCAACACTCATTTTTCTAAGACTTACACTGATTAAAATCTGTCTGGACCCTGATATAGGTCTAATGCTTGAACCAGAAATTGTGGAGGTACTGAGCATTATGGAAAGTCCTTTTCATCTTCCTGTATCAACACAATTAGCTACCTACCTTGTGGGTATGGGGAGCTTCCATCTGCTCCTCTAGAATAATGTTTGAAATATATTCTTAAAGTGGAGGCTGATTTTACTCTGAAATGTAAAAATGTCTGGATGCCAACCTGCGTGACCTGCTCTAGGGAACCTGCTTTGGCAGGGGGTTGGACTTGATCTCTGGAGGTCCCTTTCAACCCCTACAACTCTGTGAACCTGTAAGTAATTCTTAGTGGGTAATTCTGATTGTTAGTATTAAGCAGTTGAGAACATAAGGACTTCTAGTAATTTCATTATACCGGCTGCAGTAACGGAGGGTTCACTTCACTCCTGCTCAGCTACCTAACATGTTAAGAAGTCATGCCTGAAGCAGTCATCACACCTCCTCCTCCTCCAAGGAGGTCACAGCTACAAGCAATTCCAGAGATGAGTTCATCTCACCTGCCTTGAATTCCTCTTCTAGTGTGAGATGCATCATGTAAGATGCATCATGTCCCAGGGGATGCACCACGTCCTAGTGTGAGAGGCATCACATCCCGGGGCAGCTTGGTGTTCTGGGGTGTGCCTTTCTCCAACCCAGCCTGGCCTCTGGTTTAGGACACAATCAGATGCATATCTGTACCAAATCAGATTAATTTCCTTTGTTACCACACACAATTAAAGGACAGCTTCTGAAATGCACAACTCTCTAATCAAGCAATGATTTCTGTATAAAGTGAAAAATATACCAAAAATTAAAAAACATGACATAAAAATTATGAGTTACATCACTCTGAACAGCTTTTCCAAAAGTACTTACAAGTTTTCTCATAAAAATATAACTTGAACGTGTCTCTCTATATATTTTAAATATATATATTGACATATATAAGCACCTATACATACACACACTCTCTCAGCTGCCCCAGCCTCAGCTCTGAGCTCCCTACCTCTCTCCACCACGGAGAGGCTCCTAAAACACCATGATTGATGGCACAGTATTTTAAGGCAGGCCAAAATCAATGCAGGTTAACTTCAAACACCACGTGGCAAACTGCTGTAGCCTGGGACCTGGCTGACAAGGCAAGGAGCTGGGGACAGGCATTGTGCTACAGCACCTCTGCCCCTCGGCCACAGCTGGAAGCTGGATGCCCCTGGGAGGGGGTTGCTGCCTGTCAGTGGCCTGTTGGCACTACTGCTTCACAAACCCATGGCATAAAGCACCCCCAAATCCTGTCAGCTGCCAGCCACGTCAGAGATCACAGTGTATTTTGCCCTGCCTGTGGCAGGGGCACTGGACCTCAATAATCCTTGGGGTCCCTTCCAACCCAAGCCACTCTGTGATTTTGCCTTACAGTGAAAAATTCCCTGTGCATAATGACACAAAAAAAATAAGCATAATCCTTATGAAAATCTCTATAGGGTGTATATGGGAGTATTTCACATGACATACACAACTCAGATTTTTTCAGCCCACGGGCTTCTTGTTCAGAAATGAGATTTCTCTCTCATCTGCTTTGATTCCTGTGTATAAAAAAGAGATTATCTGGAGATTATTTGCTTTCATAATAGAGGGAGGGAGATTTAGATTGGATATTAGGAAAAAGTTCTTTCCTGTAAGAGTGGTGGAGCACTGGAACAGGTTGCCCAGGGAGGTGGTGGATGCCCCTGGATCACTGGAGACGTTCAAGGCCAGGTTGGATGAGGCCCTGAGCAAGCTGATCTAGTTGGGGGTGTCCCTGCTTCTTGCAGGGGGGTTGGACTGGATGACCTCTGGGAGGCACTTCTAACCCTAATCATTCTATGATTCTATGGAGTAGCAGAAACAAATAATGAAAACTCCAGGTCCAGACAAGGGATGTACTGGGGTCCATAGCAGACTCCTGATGTGGAAGGGGGCAAGAAGGACCCCTCTCTCCACAATGTGGCACCAGAGAAAAGGTCTGTGCCCACACAGAGCTGGGAGCAGGCTGCAGAAACCAGAGTGTGTCCCTCTGATAAAATTCCGTGCCTCAGGCCACACAGCAGGCCATATGAGGACATGCAAAGACAGGTCAGCATCTTCAGTGACCTCAGATGCTCAACTGTTTCTCTGAGAGGTGTTGTACTAAACCTCATCGGTATTTGCTACTCACATAATACGTTCTCTCCTGTTGCCTTTGGTGACACTTCTGCCCAGGAAAGCTCAAAGAGAACAGCAGCAGCATCCACCTAAACAAAACACAAAAATAAATAATAAAAATGACAGTCCAGCTGATAAAAAGGTGCAAAAGGCAACACCCCACCCCACACACACACAAAAAAACCCAAACAAACAAATAAAATAAAAATTAAGGATCACAAAAGTTCTCCACAGAAGTAGATTTATTTGACTCCTTAAGACAATACACTTAAAAAAAAAAAAGATGCTTTGTAAAAAAATGTGTAACCTGTTTTTCCTCCATTTGTCAGGATCTGCTTCATTTCCAGGTGTAATAGAAGTACTTAATACTGACTTTTATAACACACTGGAAACCCAACTGCAATAATTCTGTACGTGCTGCAGAAACTAAACCTGGAATTAGAATCCCCCCACGCTTTCAAAGAATTAAAAAAAAAAGTGTTTTATTTTGCAGGTAATGTGTTTTCCTTCCTAAAATATACAACTCCACAATCAGTGAGTCACAGGATTTCCCTTGGGACAAGTTTTCCCCTTAAATGAAATAAAGCCAGTAAAACGTGGTCATTGAATCAGGCTTCAGAAACATTCACACACTCGAAAAACCCACGATGGGGAAATGAAGAAACGTTCAGTTGTGTTTACAGAGCCCGTTTATTTCTGAAAGTTAACACTGCCTACATCAAACATTCAAGTCACATGGCACGACAGGAGTGGATACATGGAACAGAGAGGTGCTGAAAACACCACACTGTGGATGTTTGGGAGCTCTGGCTTCGGGCCAGCTCCGGCGGGATCCCACTCGCCCAGCAGCCACATCCGGGGAGAGCTTGGGTGTTGGGTGAGCTTCTGGAGGGCGTCAGGAGGTTTGGTCTCATCAGAGGGAAATGCAGTTTGCGTGCTCTGAGGATGCTCTGCGATGACACGAGGCACAGGGGGATGGCAGGAGGACGCCTCGGAAGCAGATTCTTACCCAGGTATAGTATTAATTAAACACATGCACTGTCAGAGTAAAAACCTGTCACAAAAGGTTTGGCTAAAAAAGTTTCAACTAACACTTAAGTTACTGTAAACAGAAAACATTTCAAGAAAAGGAATAACAATTCTTTGCAAAATGTTTCCTGTGTCTTAAATTACCACTCTTCTACACAGTTACTCCCCTTTCCCTACTTCTACAAAATTCCACCCCAGAAATACAAGACAAAAAACATGTCTAATTTTCAGACATTTCACTGTACAACCTTAAAACGGTAGATATTCCAGATATATACAACATATATATATATACAATACACAGTCTCCCTTTACTGTAGTGGTCTGGCTACTAGTTGTGCTTTTCTCTCAACTTAGGAAGTTGAATGTTGCTTAGTTCCATAAAGGTTTTTTATGAAACATATGACTTGCAAACAGCTCAAAAAGTAGTGCATTCAATACTCAGGCATTGTATTGCTAACAGAGTGATAACAAACCTTAATCTTAAGGTTGAGTAGTCTTCGACTAACAATAGAAAACTTAATTTCTAAGCATTAAAAAATGCCTTCATCTACAGCCATCTTTAAAAAAGAGCAAAACTTCAGCTCACATTTGAGCCAAATCTCAGCTCAAACACCATTCTGAAAATTAATTTCATTCAATTTTATCAGTTTTGATGGCCTTTCCCTGCTTCTGCTGAGATAAAACTGGGAAGAAGACGCTGGCAGAGCTCCTGCTCCTTGGTGTTTCAAAGCCCAGTTAATTGGAGTGTGCTTGCATGGAAAGTCCACAGATTAGGCACATATCCTACCAAAATCAACAAAATTGTTGCAGCTTGCCTTACACCTTGTTCATCAAAAGGCACTGCATTTATAGCTGTGTCGATGCTGTATTCCCACCAGTAGCTAGTATTTGTTTCTACCCACTGACAGTGATATAAAAGTCTAAAATCAGGTCTGCCTGACCAATAACTGCAGGTCTATCTGCCTCTGGATGGAAAATATTCGTGCAGCAATGGAGGTCTCATTCAAATGGTTTGGCTCATTTGAAGGTGATTACTCAGCTGTTGTATTTCCTATATGGACATACACCAAGAGGCATTCTTAAAAACAGTAATAATTTCCAGACTGGAAGAAACTTTAACATGTATAAAATTACTGCCCCCAGGTTAAAACCTTCCTGCCCCACTGGCAGAAATATAAATATTAAAGACATTCCTATAGGCTGTAATAAAACAACTCTGGAATGCAGAAACTTGGAACTTGCCACCACAGATGTGTGGAAACCTCTGTGCTCCTGCATCAGCGTGCTGGTGCTCCCAGCCAGTCAAAAGAAGTCAAACCAGGCTGCCCCATGGAGTGGCAGCAAGAATGTTAGTAAGTGAAACTCAGCAGCTTCATCTCACCCCTTCTCTGGTGAGAGTTGGGTTCTTCAGAGAGGGCGAGGGGACTACGTCCTTCACGGTACACCCAACTAGCACATACACGCTGCTTAAGCCTATTTTCAGTGACAACACAACCAAAATCCTAGTTAGACAAACCTATGGTTTGTTAGAATATGACACTGTAACAAAAAATAATATAGTGAAGAGATGAGTATCCTCACAGCACAAGTTCTTGCTTTTTATACATAAACCAACCACATTATTAAAAAAAAAAACCCTTTGCAACGTGGCAAAACACAGTTCTGGTAACTGACTCGCTCGGTATCCATCTCAGATGTGATGTGTTTCTCCAGCTGGCAGAACGTTAGGAAGGGGGAGAAAACTCCCTGCCATCTTCCTCAGGTTGAAATGAAACACCAAGCCAAAAAGCTGCACGTGAAGATCATGACTTCTGGTCTTCCTCTGGTGGGACGACTTCCAAGAGGATTTGCAGTGCTACAGTTACCCTGTCTGCAAAGACAAAAACACACACTTGGGAAACTGTGGTGGGGTAGAGATGGCAGGAAAAATTGTCTCACTGCTACACAGCCTGCTTGTGCATAATACATACCAGTTTTATCATTTAAATGTCTGATCCTTTTGTTTTTTTTCTTTTCTTTTTGATTATGTTTTGTTCCCTATGATCCAAACCTATGTGTATACAACACTATCGGAAGGGTCCGGAGGTATAAACTTGTCTTAAAGCTTGAAGTCTCTGCACATCTGCTTAGTTTTAATAAAGTTGCAATGTCAAAATCAAATCCTGACAGAGGTCAAACAAGTTCATTCAGCTGTGCCAAGACTCACCCAAAGACAAAAGAAAAGAACTAGCAAATGAAAGGGTGATTACAAAGCTTCACACGTCTAAGAACGTCACACATCCACACCAACCTCACGCTGTCTCTTCTGCACTCTGGGCTTTTATTTCCTTCTGGTGTTTTCAGAGGTTTTCTTTTTAGGGTACAGATTCATACATGGCACAGTTAATCTATGCATAAACCAATAAAAGACCACTCTCCTACCAGTCCTTTTGCCAGTCACTCTGTTTAGTGACCCGTTTTGAACGAGCAGGGGCTGCTGTAAGAGGAAGTTCTGACACAAAAAGGATTTCACACCGGTGTGAAGCAAGGAGGGCAAACCAATGCAGCTCACAGCAGATAAGAAACAAAGGTGCTTTCCTGCTCTCCTGTCTAAGGCAGACTCTACCATCTTTGCTCTTCTCTCTGGAGGTCACCAGTTCAGTGCAAAGTCAGGTTGCCCTTAAGCTACGAACTGAAGGGGTCAGAGGGGCTGAGAGTCAACAGAGACTGCGTCTTCCTCTCGTCTCCCTCCCCAAGCCACAGTGAGGGCTCCAGAAGCAGGCTGAGCGTGGCCAGGGTGAAGGGCAGGAGGAAAGCCAGCAGCAGGGAGCCCGCAGGGCTTCAGCCCTGGTGTTCCACCCCTTCCAGTTTTGAGGCTGAGCAAAGGAGGAAGAACAAAACCAGATCATCTGTCAAGTTGAGTTACGGTGTAACAGCTCTTGGAAAAGGGCACAGCAGCAGAGGGAAAGCCTGGGCTTCTCCAGAGCTGGCTGTGATTTTAACATCCTGTTTGACAAACTGGACAGAGCCACCCCCCAGCAAAAAGCTGGTCCTCGATGTGGCAGGAGGCAGCTGCCACTCTTCAATTCCACTGGGCAGTTTTGGCCTGTGCTGGGATGAAGCCTTGGAGGAGCAATCAGACACACTGGGGGGCTGGGGTACTTGCTTGGGTTTTCTTGATTGCAACATATTCGGGGTAAGATAGTCTGAAGAGTATTTTTCCCACCCAAAAAAGCTCCAATCTGTCTCCTATCAGTATCTATCACCTGCTTTGAGTGGTGCCTGGAGTTACAGGAGTAGCTTCACATTCACAACAAGACAACCTTTGTGACCTAGGGAACCTGCTTCGGCAGAGGGCTGGACTCGATGATCTCTGGAGGTCCCTTCCAACCCCAAAAGTCTGTGATTCTGTGATTGTGACAGTAAAGATGACTTACACACACACACACACATCCTTTAAACCCCAACTTTCCCTTTCAAGAGAAGAATTCACTGTAAAAAGGTCCCAGGGGACAATCTGCATAAGAACCCCAGACCTGGTTCCTAGATAAGCACCACACCAAGCTTGGGTGAGGAAAGCAAGCAGTAATCTACTGCATATAGATATAGATATAGAAGATATAAATACAGAGATATAGATATAGATATAGATATAGATATAGATATAGATATAGATAGAGATAGAGATAGAGATAGAGATAGAGATAGAGATAGAGATAGAGATAGAGATAGAGATAGAGATAGAGATACTGGATGGGAAATCTGTGACAGCAAAATGCTGAGATGACTTTCTGCAGACCCCAACATCACCAACTCAACAAAGGAAAGTACACAGAGCACGTAGCTCTGTGTCCTGAGTGAGCAAGTGCCATCCTCTGCTGTTTGTACGTAACCCTGACGGAGATGTTTTATTAACTAGACAGATCTCTCTTCCAGCACGGGCTGACTATGGAGAAAGCAGGACTCAACTGGCAAAGACCTTGGAGTTCAATCCACTGGAAAGAAGCAGATGATTTAAATATGAGTCTAATGTTGGCATTCCAACCAGGGCAGCCCAAATGGAAGCATTCTGGTGCCGGTGCCGTGTGCTTTTACACACCAGTCTGATTTGTAGGGTTTACTAGTCTTAGTTTTGGGTGTTTTTTTCATTTTCACATTAGCTCTACACAAAAAGCAAGAATGTAAAGGTCAAATGAAGCCTGTACTAGCTGAAAATTTATTTTTCCCAGCACATCTAGTGCCACAGCAAATTTTCTTTGGAAAAGGAGAGAACAAAACACTGCTCTCACTGAAAAATACCACCCAAACTGCAAAGTTATCCTTTGTTCAACCCAGCAACTGGGTAAGGGGAAGGGGCAATGCCAATGCTGTTATGGGCAGTCAGAACAGAGAGAACAGAGATGTTCAGAGTTGGAGAGGACTTCTCAGTTAACCTGTTAAAGGGCTTTCAGGTAACCAGCCTGAAACTGCTTTCAAAAATATTCCTCTTGAGGGTAGGTCATAGAATCATAGAATCATAGAATGATTAGAGTTGGAAGGGACTCCCAGAGGTCATCCAGTCTAAACCCCTGCAAGAAGCAGGGACACCCCCAACTAGATCAGGTTGCTCAGGGCCTCATCCAACCTGGCCTTGAACGTCTCCAGGGATCCAGGGGCATCCACCACCTCCCTGGGCAATCTGTTCCAGTGCTCCACCACTCTCACAGGAAAGAACTTTTTCCTAACATCCAATCTAAATCTCCCTCCCTCTGTTTTGAAACCATCACCCCTTGTCCTGTCACAACAGGCCCTACTGAACAGCCTCTCCCCATCTTTCTTGTAGGCCCCCTTGAGGTACTGGCAGACCGCTAGAAGGTCTCCCCGGAGCCTCCTCTTCTCCAGAAGAGACAGGGTCTTCCATCTTACTAGGCCAGGTCCCCATTGTGGCTGTCCAGCATCCCTTTCTCCTGGTCCTCACTAAACCCATTCTGACTATCCAGCTTAATTGGATGTGGGGCTGGTCTGTACCCATGTGCTTTTACACCAGTGCTGTCCTTTACTCAAACAGCACATGTTCCACCTGGGGTTTATGAGCAGCAGTCACCTCCTATCTCTGAAGCACACCTGGGTAGCTGAACAAGTCCAGTCCCCCAGCCAGGTGACTTTGAAAATGGATAAGGAGAGCCCCACACTGCCTCGTTCAGGCACCGAGCTGTGCAGATGAAGCAGCCTGGGAATAGCCTTGTTAGCACAGTTCAGACAGACAGGCTTTCACTTCTCCATTGGTAGGTACTACAGGAAAGGCTTTGTTGAAGCCCAAGTAGATTGGATCTATCACATTCTCCTTTGCCTAGAATAAAAAGCTATCTTCCCAAAGAAAGTTGCCCAGTTAATCTGGCAAATACCTGCCTGTGAAATGACAGTCCCATTCTTTCACGTATTCCGTTTACCTTGTGGCTGGACTTGCTCTTTCATGCCTTTGCACATCCAGTACATATTGTTTCAAGGTTAGAGTACCAAGCCTGCAGCTGCCCAATGACTCTTCTGTTCTATATCTCACAGAGGTACCTTAACTGAATTTATCCTCATTCAATGCCTTTGTAAAACACTCTCAGGCTCCCTCAATGGAGCTCCCTTAACACTCACAAAATAACGCCAGTTTAAAGACTCCACACAGAAGGTTTATTGCTTCTCCCGAGGAAAAAAAAAATTAATTTTTTTTTTTAACAATTAAATCTCCACTCTGCTCCACCCCAAAACTGTCAGCATCAGTTCCTCATCGTTACTGTTGTTATATCAGGAGTAACAATTGCAAAGCAAACAAGCTGTTTTCACCCACTGACTGACTTCCACGGCTTCCCCCCCTCCCCAAGCCAGTACAGTGTGTCCATCCATAGGTGTTACACAGGCACCATGCCTTCTTCCTAGGAGGAGGATTTTGCATTGACTGCAAAGCTAGAGGATTCACCTTCATTGTCACAGCTGGCAGAAAAAAAGCTTCACATCTACCCAGTCTACCTTAAAGAGAATATTTTTTTTTCTCTCATCCAAGCAACACAGTTCAACACTGGCATCCTGTGGCCAGAGATTCAAGTAACTGCACTCCTAAACCTCTGAGACTTCACAGAAAACACCAAAAGCCTCCAGGGATTGATAAGGAAAAATTTCCTAGTCCCTAAATGTCAAGGCTGAGAAATGATAAACAGACAAAACCCCAACCTCTTAACAGGATGTCCTTTTGCTACAACTCTTTACCTATTCCCAGGACACTGCTAGTGATTTACAACTTTATAAATATACAGTTGTGATGAGCAGAGTGTGCTATAGCCTTAAACTAACATCTTTTTATGTAAAGATGTTTTACCCTGTTGCTCAAAATAACTCTTCCTCAACACATCAGAATTGCCACGAATGCTTTCAAGAGCTTTCACAACCAGTATGAAAATGATTCCCAGTGCATTTCAGGTGTGAAATACTACATGCAAGTCCCACAGAGATTGTTTTTCATGAAGCACAGAAACACAAGGTGTATCAGGCACGATATATTTTGCTATTGCTTTGCCTGGAGCAGATAATGTCCCCATATACCAAGCCTGGCCCACTCCAAACACTCCTCAGTGGTCCCAAAGATGCACAATCTCAGCAGGGAGCACCAAGCCCATCCTGTCATCACTACTGTGGTGTTTAAGTTCCAAAAATGATTCTCCTAGAAGTATAACACTGTCTCAACTGGTGTAGGCCAAAACCCAGGGGAAGGAAATGGATGATTTAATAGGAATCAGATGTTTGTAGAGGAGGGAGGGAAGATGGGGCAGGTCAGGGGAAAGGCATCCAATCATTTAAAGTCAATCACCAGCTGAAGAATAGGGTTGTTGTAAGTGTATCTCGTTAGTTAAGGGACATTGATTGTAACCAGCAGAGCAGTTGTACAGCACACACCAAAAAGAAACTTGCATTGTCATCCCCAGCTCAGAGCAGCAAGAGGATCGATTGGAAGGATTTCACAACACAGGGAGCCCTGAGAAACTCCCAGAGTCAGCACAAAGGAGAGGAGTCCCACCGGGACTTACCCAGGAGCTTTCTGAACCACTTTGGCTTCTTGTCCCACACAATAAAGAGGTAGTAGGCAGGAACTCCAGTCAGGGTTATTGCAAATCCAATCCCTGTATTCACTGGGTCAGAGTAAAGTGACAGTGCAACCATGAAGAGGCAGGTGAAGGAAAACAACGCTGGAATAAATAGGGGCACCTGAAACACAAGCGCACAAAGACACGTTACTTTACATTGACCTTGTTACTGAACAACTGTGGCACCTAATGTTCCATGAAAAGCACATTGGACAAAACCAGGCAGCACAGGAAAGCTCTGGAAAAACATCAGTCTCTAGAACATGCAGGCAAAATGTCAGAGACTGCAGAAACCAAGCGGTGCAGAGTGCTACGCAGCGACTGCCACGGAACTCTGAAGTACACATAAACCACTACAGTGCTCCAAGTCCTTTCAGTCTTAAGGGCTGTAAGTAAGTTACACTGCCAAAGTCCTTCCTCTAATCTCCCAGTGGATAAGTAAGCAGCACTAACTGCAGTAAAGATTTCCTCTTTGATAATTACCTATTAGAAAACATTTTAAAACACAACCAGGAGCTCAAGTCACCTTTTAAAACTATTAAGAACATATTGATTTTCCTCCTAAGGTAAAAATCCAAATGTAGCAGGAAGGGAGCAAATTAAACACCAATTTGAGCAGTGATAAAGATATTTGATAGCGTTATGCAACTGATAGCTTCTGAAAAAGCACTTTCTGACTGTATGACTGATAGCATTATCAGTGCCACTCTTGAAAGTATGGAAAATAATAACATGGGATTAATTCTCTCAATTTTCAAGAGCACCACTGCAAGCACCGCGTTAGCACCTCTCTGAAGGAAACGCCTACAGGCATTGCTTGTGAGGTGTTCAGTGGAAGAGAGACTTGGAGAATTCCTTGGAGACTATCCCCTTCCTTTCATGCCTTGAAGCCTTACTGTTCCTTTTCTGTGTGCTGTCAAAGCTTTTTTTTTTTAATCAAAGCACAATAGCTGTGCTGGTGACCTTCTTATTTACAGATGTACCAACAAGAATGTAACAGCAGGCATCCTTAGTTGTTCACAAAATAGGCTTTTTGGCAATATATAAATAGGGAGAGATTCCTCCATTTTTTCTCATGATGGACATTATCTTTCCTGATACACAATGGGACAACTTACTCTGGAAGATGTTATTTAAGACGAGGAAGAAGAATGGCAGAACTGAGGCCAAAACAGCTACTGGTTCATGGGCCAGACTATGAGCATTTTCTTTACAGGCTCACAGTAACTAGGTCTGCAAATCCATTCCAAGTCCCAGATATCATCATAACAGCACTAACAACATACCTGCACGTCGAGCTGGCACGGTCAATACTGGATATGAAATAAATGTTTAATGCTTACACTTGACATGAATTAATCAAGCCTTTATGAAAGGAGACATTAAATAGAGGACTAGCTCTAAAATCGGGCTGACACACGTAGCATGAAACCCCAATACTTGCAGTTTGAACCCTGTGTGACTACACAGGACCAGAGGTATTTCCACACACAGCTTCCATCGTGCTGCCTCAACGCAATGGACAGGCAGGACTGAGCAAACACCTTCGCTTTGGCACAGCAGGTTCAGTCACTGCCCCCCAAGCACACAGGGAAAGGCAAGGGGTGTCTTTCAGAAAGGAACACAGCTGGGGTAGCGCTGGGAGGCTTGCACAAAACATTTGGAGACCCTTCAGTGCAAAAGACCATTTTCTATTAACTGTTTTTCTTGACAATGAGGTTAGCTTTCCACATCAAAAAATGCTCCTTTACTGTCTGACTGTACCATAGATAGGAAGGAGAAGGATTAATTTAAAACAGCGGAGAGCGGAGGTTACCTTGAAAGGACGAGGCATATCAGGACGTTTATATCTGAGATAAATCAGCCCAGCAACTACTAGTCCAATAAAAAGCCACCTGGCAAAACTGAGGAAATTCAGGAGGCTGTAGAGATCCCCGTTGAATAACATTATCATTGTGAGAGGATGCTGCAAAAGAAATTCAGAGCATAAGAGGGATTTAGTGGATTGATCTCTATTATTTTACAGCAGCGATGTCAAATTTCTCCACAGGGACAGGCAGAGCAGCCTTTCGCAGACACCAGAGAGCCACTCACATCAGGCCTGGCTTTGTCATGCCATCAGGTGTGTGACTGATACCTAGCTGTCCCCCAAGACCATTTTCAGTCAATATATATTTGTCCCGGATGGCAGCACATGACCAATAAATATCTGTCCCCTCTGACCCAGACCAATACACAGCCCACACCAAAAGAGGGGAGCGCCCTGGGTACCATTCTTATGGAGCCTGACAAATATATTAACCTGCTGCAGTTTTACTCACTCATCAGGGAGGCAAATGACAAGAGCAGCTAAATTCTGGTCACATCTCATCACTGAAAGCGGAGGTTTCTAGGTGTGTTTTGGGAGGAAAAAAGCTTTATGGTCCCCAGTGGAGGAACCCAGCAGAGATGCCATGGCAAAGGCCATCTCCACACCGTGTGGGATGCTGGCTGGGCATGCCAGAATGCCATCAGACTGTATGTGTGGTAAACCTCTCAGGCTTCCTGGCTGTAGACTTATTGCACAAGTGGAAATTAGCCTCAGATGCAGTAAAATGCTAGGCTAAGGAAATCTAGCTTAGTTATTAGTTACCAAGACTCACAACCATGCTCTCTCTTTTCTTTTTTCTTCTTTTTTTTTTTAAATCAGTGAAGACAGCATGGGTTTGAACCAGAAGGATCAATATTTCATATGTGGGTCTTTGGCTTCCAACCCCTAATGACTTACAAAGTGCTTGGTTCTTTACACACAGATATTAAGCAAACTCCTTCTCTGTAAAGGTCAAAGGAATTTTTACCACTGAATTATATTCAGCAAGATTTCTTCTATATAGATTCAGCCCCTAAAAGTTTAAAAACTCTGTTATAAGCATGAGAACTCAAGAAAAGGCCACAGACAGTGAAGGGGAGCTGTCAGATTGTATGATTTCTCAGAGCTGCTACACACACTTCTATCAAACACCAGGGCACACGTACGCAAACAGGTTGCTTAATTGTTAGAAAACAAGCCTAAGACACTGAACCTGATCACTTTTTTGTTTCTCCCTAAGAGCTCTTTGCTTCCTTTCAGCATCCAGACCTTGTAGGAAAATGCTAAAGTGCAGGCTGTTGATGCATAATACATCTTGCAACTAAGCTCTAACATCCCAGCTGCAGCAAAATAATAATTTTAAAAGTCTCTTCAATCTCTGAGGGAAAGCCATCTTTGTATGAGAATCAGACTTTTTCAATGGAAATCAAAGCACTGGTGTAACAGGACCAAATGCAATAGCAGAAAAGTTTTTTTCAGAAAAAAAAAAAAGAAGTTAATAAATACTGTGTCAAATTTGGGTCCACAGAAAACAGCCAATGCAATTTACCCAAAAGGTAGGACTCCTTCAGCCCAAGGAAACAAAATGCAAAGTAAATGCTTGTGACACATGAATTCCATTAAAACTTTCCACCATAACCTAGTTTTCAAAATGTGGATGCCTATGTGTGTGCACGTATAGGATTCACCCCTTCAGCTGGCACTTCTGGAGTGAGCTTACAGGCACCTATAGCAAAACCTGGCCACATTGCAGTATGAGCAGCTAACCTCAGTAGTGCACACTCCCTAGGTGCTCACACATGTGCTGTGACTTGAAGTCCCCACCGCTGCAGAGGTCTGCCCAGATAGTCACAGGTCCCAAAAGAGCGGCTGAACACACACGGTTATGAAGACTGCAGGTGAAGTAGAAGTCTCCTTGGCACTATGCAAACTGAGCTTTGAGGTCAGTATTTTGACATTTGGCCCTAACATTTTACCATACCAACTAGTCTGCAATGCAAACACAAGGTCAAGCTTAGGTCTACTGCTATTTTGAAAGTCAGTAATGGGATCTCCATTAGAATACTGGTGCTCTTCCTCAAACAGTTCACAGACTATTGCCCAGGCACACATTCTCTCATTTTTTTAATCACCACTGCACTGCACTGCTGAGGGTTCCCCTTTCATTATCTTAGTGCATAATTGTTTGCATTTTTCACTATAAGGTGGTATAATGAGCCTTCAGGGTGCTCCCATGTGCTGATATTTAGCTGCACTTTCAGTTAAATGAATCCTTTCTTTGTTTGTTTGTTTAACTGGAATTTGTTTCTCTGAATGGACTTGCTCCTCACTGGCAGGTCCTTAGAAATAAAGGGCAATAAAACATGAATTAGGCTGCAGAGACAGTCAAGTTCTACTGATGGGACAGCATGGAGACAACAGCATAAGAACAACTCCCAAACCTCATTCCTCTCCTTACTGTCCTCTGCCCTGCCCAAAGCCCACGTACACATTAACAAATGAGACTCCAGCAGTGCCCAAATTCTGTTTGAATCCTCCAGAGCAAGACTGTGATACGAATTCCCGTGCAGGAACATTTGTTTGTATGATTTACCAAAACAATGACAGCTGGCAGAGGAGTGTGCTTGCGGACATGAATCATGGAGAGAATTTCCGGAAGGTGACCCTCGCGGGACGCAACGAAGAACATCCTGGTGGGAAAACAAATGTGGACAGACTTTAAATGTGCTCATTACTGAGACTAGGGAAAGTGGCTCATGAAAGTCACGGAGCACAGCAGCACTTCTTAGGCTTGTTTGAGGTATTCTGTATACCTGAAGACTAGGAAGACAAGCCCATATGCAGAAATAAGTAATCTCGGAAGTGTGTCCCCTCCCTGGCTTGTGCTATGCTTGGTGTTTGGAATTGGGGAATATTTTCCCTCCTATTTCCCTCCTTCACATGAAATAAAGCAGCCATTAATTAAGTGCTTCGCTTGGAGAGGTCCATTTCCAAACCATTGAAATTGTTTCAACAATAAGATACTTATATTCAAGAGGAGCAAAACGAGAAAATACCCCTCACCTGGTGGGCATTACAGGCTTTTATCTTCTCTCACTAAAGGAATGAATCATACCCTCCCTCCCTCTTGCTTCCTCGCTTTTGGTCTACACCCCATGCCCTTCACCCCCAGTAACATTAGCAGTGCTCACCTGGAGACTGCAAAAATGCCACCATTCATGGATCCAAAGCAGGAGAGAGCAACAAACACAGGCACAGCTAAAGAAAAGTTGCCCATCAGTCGTTCAGCAAAGGTCTGTCAGAGGGAAGAGAAACACACAGTGATTATTCAGAAAGCATGAAACTCATTTTACTCTATTAACTGCTAATTAATAAGCATGGTGACATTTATTTCTACATCCCTCTGTTTTCTGCATCCCTCACTGCAAGTTGTGCTGCATACTTGTTGCCTCTTATTCTGTGACACCAAGGCTGCCACAGGTGAGGTGTCCCCTCCCTTACTCCTGACTGCACGTGGGAGATCACCATTTGATGGAGAGCTGTGGAGGTTGGATCAGGCCCTGATTTCTGTGAAATTAGACCACTATGGCACAAAAAAAAAAGAAAGATTGCCAAGTCTGAATGAAGCAAGCTCTGCACACCTAGTATTTTTTTTACAGCCTTCACTTCACTGAGCTGATGCTACCCAGAAGCGTGGTCCATCCACTCACACTTTATTGTTCCAGGTTACCAGAAAAGCCTTAACTGGAGTTTTGGGCACCACAGGAAACATGTGTGGTGTTCTTCAGGGTTGCAAAATGTTTTGTTTCAAAATCTCCCACGAGCTACAGAATTTGGTCTTTTTTTTTTTCAAATGTCACATCGACTGAAATACCCGCAGGCACTGTCACCACTGGCAAGCAAAGGGAAATTTTTATTTCCTCATTGTGAGTCAGATACCATAAACATTGAAATCAGCAGCATCACCACCACTCAGCAAGAACCACCAAAGAGGTATTTCCAAACCAGCGTGTCTTGCAACTCACTCCCAAATGATCCCCGGTATTTTCAGCAACCCCCTTCCTACGTCCTCGGGACGCACGCGGTGCAGAGACAGCGCTACCGCTTCTCGCTACAAAAAACAGCTCAGAGCTCCCACTTCCACAAATGTCTTTGTTTCCTGCTTCCCAGGAGTACAGGCTGCAATTTAGCATGGAACTTTTCAAGCATGCACTTGGCTGTAAAATGTTAAGTCCTATTGACTTTGCTGCATCAGGTAAATAAACACGGTCTAACGTTACATTACTAATACTATCAATGGCCTTAAGCACAATCCCAACCATCAGCCAAAAATCAGATCAAGTTCACCAGGATGCTAATACATGGTGTGAAAGAGGAGACATAGAAAAGCCTGATTGTGTGTGTGTGTGTGTGTGTGTCTGTGTGATGTCCCATCCCACCCCACCCCTTATTTTTTTTAACCCTGGAAATAAGAATATATCAACAAACACAACTGCAGCAGGGATATAGCTTTGCATTTTTCTTCTGTGACTTACCACTGCTACAGCTTTTGAAAGCAGCAATTCCCCAGCACTGATTGTAGTGAAATAAGCCACGTTTGTTAACACATAGCCAACTGTGACGATAATCATTGAAATGCATATTGCGAGGGGTATGTTTCTGAAATACACAAGGTAGCTCATTATTTTGCAAGCTGGTTGCTATTCCCTGAACATGAAACAAATAACATGAGAAGAAGCCACTAATGATGGTACATGCACATTTGGTGATCCTAAAAATGATAATTAGAAACTTCCAGTAAAAAAAAAATAACACATCTAAGCACAACCATCCAGATAAAGCAAAAAGGCTTATAATGAAGAGGTGAGAAACTATTTGAGGAATGGAGTCCTTTGGGGGGTACCAAGAGATTGTGGCCCACACGCGTCCCCTACGAGGAGTATGGCCTATCAGAGCTGCCCACCCGTGTTGACTCTCAAGCTGAGCCCATCGGGAAGGCAGCAGGTATCAGCTCTTGAACCAGCAATAAGGCAGATGACAGATGCAGGTGATCCAGCTCTCGGTCTATCAGGAGAGCAATCACAGTGGCATCTCCAACATACCTACTGGCACTCAATGCCTGCCCACCTGGAGGTGGCTCGGTATCTTCCCCTGGATGCCAGAACGTCTAGGGGATGAAATGCTGTCCTCTCCTCCTCTGTGCAATCCTTTCCTCACACACCTTACCGTATCCCAATTATCTTGTTCGCTATTCAGGGATACAGGAGGGCAGAATGTGACACAGAAATAGGAACAGCACAAATTCGCGCTGTTAGCGCGGCGTAAATAATACCAAGCAGTACAAAACCCCTGTCATCTTGGCTAAAAGGCAGAACAATACATTACAAATACATCACAGAAGGTTAGCACCAAACTTGTATAAAACACGTCCTCCCAGTCAGCAAAGCAGAAAAGCTAAATTATTTCTGTTTTAAAGAGGAACAGAGGCAGGGTGAATTCATCTGCAGCCACACTGCAGGCAAATGTCTGAGTCAGGAATGAAACCCAGACACTTCAAGCATTACTCCCAGTCTCTTTCCACTTGACATCATTGCCTGATATCATTGATATCTGCATTGCACCAAGAGGACACTCAGATCTGAAGCCAAACTTTGGTCCTTTCGGGCTGAGAGACGCAGCAGGTGCGTTCCCTCTGAGGAGAGCCGAGAGGTCCTGATTCACCGCCGGTGCCCTCCAGCTGTCCTCGTTCAGATTGCTTTTGACAAGATGCAAAGGTTCCTTCCTTTAGAGAGCTTTGTTGTGAAGGTCACACCTCACCAGGTGGGTGGAAGGAGAGACACAATGTGGAATTCTGGTGTCCCAGAAGACACCGCAAGCACTAAAGGACTACTGCATTTACTTCTAAGGAAAAAAAGAAATTCAATCTAAAAATTTATCATTTCCCAATTATTTCTTTTTCTTCTCAAAGAAACACTGCTGGGTCAGAATTTAAGGATCCTCTACACTACCAGTCCTTCTTTCTCAAAGAAATCCTTGACATCTCTGCATGTATAGAGGTGAAAGGACACTCTAAACTGAGACTGAATAAATAAACCGGGTCAGCCTCGCTGTTGCACATCTTGCCCACCTTAGTGGTGGTCAAACACCATCATTAATCCAGACTCATGGGAGGTAAGAGGATCATGCCCTATCACAGCATCAAATTTGGGGAGATACAATGATACTGCATTAACCCACTGCCTCCTACTGTGCGTGTCTCAGGGAAAGAAGCCACAAGGAGGGGAGTCAGTGGGTTTGTAGGATGTGCTTGTTGATGTACAGCTGGAAAAAACACCAAATTACTGACTCAAGAAACACTGCAGAACTGTGTGCTGGTAATATGTCTCTGCAAAATGTGAGTTTGTAGGTCAGTTGCTGGTTATTTTGCAACCATATAATTTGGTTAAGCTTCTTACCTGACCTGGGTGCAAATGGGATTCGATTCACTTCACAACTGATTCAAAGTAGGGATAACATGGTTTCAAAGGCTCTCAGAGCAGAGATTTTCATTATAACTTCTGTATCACAGATAAATACTTTGATCACCAAGCTAGTGGATAAATCAGCACTTAACTCCACCCTTATTAAAAAAAAAAAAAGCATCCACCCAAACCCAGCAAATTTACACTATTTTCACAGATAACATTTCAATGAAACCACATCGTTAAACAGGTTTTGTCCATTCCAGCTCTTACCAAACACCTGTTTGCTGTATTTGCTTCTAATTTAAATCCCTGTCTAATTCCCTCTAAAACAAAATGACAGTTTTGTCTGTCATTTGTCTGTCAAACCACAGTTCAAAACTATGGGTTGGAGCGAGGGAATATCTCATGCTTTCAATCACGAATATTTCCCTAGTGCTGAGGGTCCTGCCTGGTAATGCTGAAGAGCACTGACCCCCTTGGATCCTAACACCAACAGCAAAAAGCCAGGGAAGGGGGAAAAAAACCCCAACACCCAGAACTGGTCATCAAGCACTATTCACTAAAGAGACTGCTGATTGTTAACTCCTGGCACGAGGGCTCCTGAATCCTTGGGAAAACCACTCAGTGAGAGCTTTAATCACATCTTCTCTATCCATCCAATGTAAGAGGCAGTTCCCAATTTGCATCAGGGTCCCATTATCAAACTATGAACTACAGACATTGCACTGGAATAAAAACTGTAATGCCATTACCAACAAAGTTGACCTCCTTTCCTTGGAGGATCACAGTACCAATTTTCTTGTATTTTAGATACTCTCCTACACTCCCAAATCTTCTCTACAAATCAGGTAAAAAAAAAATCATACCTAAGCTCTATTCTGTGATTAAATTGCCTCTGTGGTTGCAGATGCCACCTTTTCACTTCTGCATCCTAGGAATGGAATACCACATGAAGTGCTAGCACACTGATGACCTGTGTTTCTGATATAATGCAAATTCACAACTAAGTAGCTGAGAGCTTTGGAGTGCAGGGAGTCAGAAAAATTCAAGGAAAAAAAAACATTTTTCTCTTGAAGATTTTGATTTTTGATCTCATCCCACCAGTAAAGATCTCAGGATGGCCAATGGCTGAAAAATTATACAGCATTGTATGTGCTCAAATATAGGAGACCGCAATATTTTAATTACTTAAAGCAGGCTCAGGACTTGAACTTGCACTGAAGTGGCTAGTGGCTACTGTAGGGCAGTGGTTTCCTTTCACATCTCTTCTCAACATATTTCAGAAGCCAAGAAAAAGTGCTCTTTTCAGATCAGCTGTTCCTCTGGGTATACCTTGAGGTGCTGATGTTAGCCCCTAACCTGTACAGTGATTTGGGAGCATCACTGTACAGGTTAGGGGCTAACCTACTGCCAAGGTGATAATCTAGCAGGCTGCTCCTTGGGTAGAAGGGGAAGCAGCTGTTGGGAAAGTGTTATGCAGCATTCTTCTCTCAGAACTTTAGATAAAATCAGTATCCAAAGGAAAAAAAAATAATCTGAGGAAACCAAAACCAGGAAAATACTGACAATATAATTAAAATGTCTTTGTAAAATGTGATGTGAGGAGGTTAGTGTAACTTCTAAGCATCTGAATGCTGATGGAATTTGAATTGAATCTCCATGCACTTTAGGATTTACTCATCCCTAGCTAGCTACTATTCAAAGCCAAATCTTCTCCTTCTGTCTTATATACAAGACAATAGCAATGAAGAATTGAAACAGCTTAAATGAACAGCACATCTACCTTGTGCTTCCCAGAAAAAGAAGGACTGAGGAGTCCGCCACCACAGAGAAACTCAGCACTGGGAATACAGGTAGCCCATCCTGTGGCTGTGCAGGGCTGCTGTGCCTTGCCAAGCTATGCTGTATACAGCTTGGCAGAAAGTTTCCTCCTTCCAGAGCCTGTAAAGGGCCCTGGAGCCAGGGCACAGGGGTCAGTTAATCAGGAGATCCACTGGGCTTTGAAGTTGACCTTTGGTGTTGCAGAATCATAGATCTTCTGGTAATCTGTTCTGGTACCACTCTACCTCCTACAAATATTTGGAAGAGAAAAAACACTGAGCAGACTGAGTAAGAGACAGGGAAAAAAGGAAGGAAGGAAAAAAATAAAAAAGGAAAGAGAGAAATAAAGCCAGAGTGAGAACCTGGGGATAAGAAGAACAATGTCAATAAATCAGCTGAGGAACATTCCCAGAAGTCTACAGCTCATATCCTGGCTTAATGACGACTTTTATAACAGCAAACAGCGAGCGCTAAGAGCTGTGACCACTGCGGGCTGTTCCTCCTGCAGAACGACAAGCACGCAGTCAAATAATGCCCCACCACACCAGTGGAGTTCACAAGCGTGAAGCACACTGCCCCCTCATCCTCTGCTTTCAAAGGCCATGCCAAAATAATTTCCTTGTGTCCACATCAAACCCAGGTTTTGGAAATGCTTGGTTGGAGTCGACTCTCCTGGAAAAAGCTGTGCCAGCGGGACCCAGATGGGAAACATAAATAAGAAGGTCTAAACAAATCAATTAATTACTGTTTAAGTTAGGTGACCTAAACCACATCTTTATTGTGCTATGGAAACTGTGAAAGATACTGTTACATTTAATTTTATTTTTTTTTAAAGGAAAAAATGGACAAAGGAAAAGTCCTAATCGTTCACATGATTTCCAGGGAAGGATTTGTTTGGGTTTTGTGAGCATGAGCCTATACATGCTATCTCTCTTTAGCTGAAAATGTACCACTATGGGAGTTTCAAGATCCTTTGCAAAAGTTCCCTTGTGCAATAATTTATTCACCATTTGCAATCTGTTAAGCAATTTTGCAACTGAACTGTTTCCAGATTTTGGCAGTCTTAAAAATATCTAATCATCCGTTGAATTGTCCGTTGGGCCAGAACTTGGCAGGAAAAGTCACAAGTGCAAATTTATCCCAATAACCTGACACCGGAAAAATTAATCAAATACAATACAGAAAGCAGCAAGAAAGCCCTGGTTATTTCTGTTCCCAGGAGTTCAGTGCAAGGCCAGATGATGTATAGGCTTGGTTTAGTAAGCACGGCATTCCAGAGCCCAGCCTACACCTCCTGCCATTCCCGGGCAGTCATCCTGTGAGTTGTGGCAATCCCAAGCCCTTCACAGCAAAGCAGGATGTTTTGATGGAAGCCTTCTAATCTGATGTATGTTTTCCATGCAAAAAGCAGCCTATGAGACAGCTCAATATACTGAAGGGATCAATCATTTTTCATCATATCGACATGTGAAAAAAACCTACAATCTCCCCCGTCTGTGAGGTGAAAAGGAGGATGCAAAACTTTAAAGAGGCAGGAATAAAGAGGTAAAAGTCATGGGAATCATCACAGCACCTCTCAGATGCATTTGTAAATGCTAATAGGGGTCTCAGCAATGACTAACTTTAGCAAAGAGCCATTGTTGTTTATTGTAGTGAAGGGTCTCCTCAGCAGACCGTCGCTTCTCCCCCTCCACTGCCTCCCAGTATGTTCCAGACCAGAGCTGCGGTTTGTGGGCTTGCAGATTAGGCACTAACAGATTATATGACTTCTCTTCATCTTCTTTTGATTGTAATTTTCCAGGGGAGAAACAAAAAAAGGGAAGACTAGCTATTGAGCTGTGCTCTCATTTACACCACCACATGCTCCATGGACGTTACAGACAGAGCAAACATTAAAGGGCTCTCTTTGCTATTTTGCTGCATTGGTTCTTGACATCTGCAGAGACACAGCATGACAACATTGCAATAACAGAGGGAAAAATCAGGCCTGATTTTAAATCTGCATTTAAAAAATCTTGCTGTCACTCCCCCAGCATGAGAAGAGCTTCTCCTGCACTTAATTACTTGCTTTCCTCTCTGCGTTTGACACCGCTGGTTTGGATTATAATTGGTTACAGTTCATATAAGGGGTCTTCTAGGACCCACTGACTTTAAAGGGTGCTACAAGTGTGCTAAGAAGTAATAAAACCTGCTGCCCTTCCCAAATGATTTCAATAGTCTTTCCAGCAGGCTTTCCTATACAATGAATTAGCAGGAATTCTCTCTCGGCCAAAACTGTAGTCTTAGGTACCAATTGTATGGCTGCTGTTCTCCATAACACCTCCTGCAGCCAAACCCTAGCAGGAAATCCCAGGCAGAAGCAGCCCTTGAGAGAGTAAGGATAACTGTTTCACTTGCAAGGGGATTTGCTTCATTTTAGTAGAGATTTATTTGAACCTGGCTGCAGTCACACCATGTACTGACTCAGGTCGGCAAACCAGATCTCACCAGAGCACCTTAGTCATTTAAGTCACGGCCCAGGCCCTGACTTGTCAAGCCACTGCCTTTTATAAAACACTTTCCTTTGAGGAGTGCAATGTATTCCTCCAAAACTTGGACTACCAGCTAGAGAAAGCAGTCATGTTCAAGCAGGATCCTGCATCTTTTTGGGCTGAGTGGATAGCATTCCTGGCATTCCCAAAGAAAACTAAGCCCAGAAAGCAGATATTAAAGATGACAGCTTAAATCCACAAAGGACTTTTGAGGTTACAACACTAAATGTTAGTCACAGTGTCTCTGCTTAGCCATGCATGTTTCTTGTACAGCAGGCGTGGGAGCACTGCTAGGAGCCAGAAAGCAAGAACCTGAGGCAGTGTGCAAAGCTGCTGAGATAATACGAAATGCAAGTAAAATGGGGGCTTAATTTTTTAAAGGAACTCTTAAAGAAAATGAAATAGAACACAAACTTGAATCATAAGATATAAGTCATTGCCTGTGACTTCCAAGTCAGCTCTTGGATAATCAATTTTGCATACATCCATCAAGTGCCAGAATCCTTCTTCACATTACTTCACTTTCAAACTCACCGTACAAACTTTATAACTGTTTCCAAGTGATGTATGAGTAATCAGACCTGACTTTTATTTTCCACCATAACTTGATCCCAAGTCATACCCCTCCTGAGGACCTAAAGGTCCCCAGGACCTAAGCTGGCTTTTCTTCCCCGCTCTACCAGTGAGGCCTAGCCCCCCTCACATGAAGCTGAGCTTGCCCTGGGAACTCAAGAGCACTTGTCCTCAGAGAGCCTGGGAGGCTTCATCGGAGGAAAGTCAGGTGCCTCAAAACGTGAGGAGCAGCAGCTGAGCAGGATGTCTAGAAAAAGATCTGCAGTTATTACTTCAGCACCTAAAATGACAGTGGGGATGATCTGAGTGAAGATATTGCAATTAAGGTGTGGTTTAGGTTGGACCTGTGATTAAAACGCTGCCTGTCACTCTCTTTCACAAAAGCCTGCCTTTTAGAAGACAGCACAGTCTAATTTCAGAGGATTCAGACTCAAATATATAGTCACTCCTGGGTCCAGTGAATTGCTTCCATGCTTCTACCTAACATCAACGCTGTGACATCCTCACAATGTTTAATTTGTGGGAAGCTTTCATATACTCTAGGAAGTTTGTGACCTTTCCCATCAGACACTCAAAAACTCAAGATTTGACTTTTACTGCCCGGCTCCCGCTCGACCAGGAGATGAGGGGAGCACTTCTGCTCTTTCACAAGCTCCAGCATTTTATTTTCTTCTGAGGCCTATTTGCTGGAAGTGCTTACAGCACTGCCAGTAGCGTAGATTACGGTGAGAAGCAACAGTAAATCACGGTGCTTGCTCAGAGGCAAGGAAGCTATAACCACACACCTGACATGGGGTTGTAAAAACAAAACACCTGCCCACACCAAGCTCATGTAGGGAAATGAAGGGGAGTGGGGCAGAGGCGCGGTTCAAAGCGCTTCCTCCAAGCTGCCTTATCTAGCACAGGGTCGTGGGGCTGACTTCCTCTTAACTGCTCCGCACAGACACGCACCTCCTTGCCAGTTGTAAAAGAAATGGAAAAGGGTTATGATTAAATTGTGTATTAATGGGTTTTGAGGGTGGCTTTTTTTTTTTTATTTTAAACATTAAATGGGAATTTTAAATTATTAGCCCCCTGAAGGCCATTGATCAGCAGGGTGTACTTTCCTCAGGCAGAATCACTTCTCACAGGAAAGATGGCGTCACTTGAAGCTCCCCACAGACTTACGAGCAGGGAGAGCTGTTGTCCAGCAGGGCCACTTTCCCACAAAGCACAAGGAAAGCAGCCAGCAACACAGGGGCAGGAGCTGGGTGTGATATTTAGCAGTGTAAACAGGGAAACCTGAAGTGGGGATGAGCACATCAGGCCTCGAAGCTGGCAATCCTAAGGCAACAGCCAGTAGCTACCACATAACAAGAATATCACGGCCAGAGAGAGAGATTCCAGTGCTTCCCAAAAGGAATCCCCCTAAAAGCCACGTTGCCTGTCACAGCACCCTTCCCATAACACCCCAGGGCCCTGGACTCTGCAGGCAGCAGAGCTGGGCAGGGAAGCAGAGCCCTGCCTTGATCTGTATGTATTTCCATTGTCTATACCGAGGACATATGTTTCTGATTTATGGCACGGCAAACAGCGAAGCGACACCTTGAGTAATGCAAGGGAGCAGGCTGGCGAGGCTGCTATCATTCCCAAAACGAGCTGCCCGAGTTCAGAGGCGGGGAACAAGCCACCTGAATACAAAACACCCTTCCCAGCTCTGTCAGAGGGTACAGGAGGGAACGCCGCCCCCAAGGCCCCACAGCTGAACTTTTTAGGAAGCATTGCTGGTGGCATATTAATGAGTCCTGACGGTTACACAGGAAGATAAATGCTTAGGTGCACAGAGGGACGGAGAGAGGAGCATATGTCTGTGTGTGTGTGGATAAAAGGAGTCAGGTTTTTCATACTTATTAAATTCCTCAACGTTTAATTTTGAACAGGGCAGCTTCCACAATGCCAAGGAACATAAAGGAACAATTTGCTGCTGTATGTTACCATTGATGCTTCGGCATGAATGAAAATTGCACCGTTCGGTGATGAAAAGAGCAGCTACTTGTAATAAGAAGCACCATGGAAACTGAAATATCCTTTACCAAGAAAGGCTCTTCTTCTGAAGGAATTCAAACGGAGAAAAGGGGTAACTTGCAGGTGCATTGAAGCATTAGCATTTTAAAAGATATATAAAAGGATTGAAATTATTTAAATTGTGGTAACAACACCGTGCTGCCATGAAGGCAGATGAATAGTTTTCCCTGCAAGAAGCGAGGAGAGGAGGCTCTTGCTAAGGACAGTCCAGCAGACCAGCTACAGGCACGGGACAGCCCACACTGAAACCACTCTGTAAGAAGCAACTAAGTACCAACACCAAAGAGAAATCCAGAAAACTCAAAGTGTGAGCTGAAATATGCCTTTGTAGCATGCAGTAACTGGAGGCACTTGAATGGAGTTCAAATGGGAATATCAATTTTTTTCTGTTTTATTACCTTCAGCGCCTCGAGAAAGGAAATATCAGTAAGTTTAAGTCCCCTCTCGCTAAAACTCTGTGATAGTTGAGCTACAATCACATGCATAGGAGAAAAGCATATTATTTTTCTTTTTTATGAAGCAATGATGTGATGTCACAAAGAGAAATATACAAAATTTTCAGAATCACAAGTAACCCTGGTTTTTCCTTTTTCTTTGTCCAAGCTGCAAAATCTTAAGCATAACCCTTAGGAACCCTGCCACAAATCAAGTTGTTTCCAATTTGAATAGTGACATGAGATAGCCAGAATGATTAAAGTTTTTCAATTATCTTGGGCAGCACAGTCAATGAGACTTGGGATTTTAAGGCTGCCTCCCCTTGGCAACTGCATGTTGTTCAGTGCACTCTCTGTCAATGACGTGCTACTCTTCCATGCTAAAATCTTAAAATGTAAGCAGCAATAATGGTTTATACAGAACTTACCATAATATCTCTTATTCTGACTCAAAATCAACCTATTAAAAGCCACATGGTGGTGCCACAAAAAAGACCTAGCAACCCAGCACTCCAGAGCACACTACCCAGTACCACCAGCCTCCCTGGCACCTGCCAGGAATGTAAACCTGGAGAAAACACCAGCTGGGTGACGCAGGATGAATTTATGTCTTAGTTCAGCAAAAGTACTTGCAAGGCTTTTTTCACTAACCAAAGCAAGGACAAAGCAGGTGGCAGGGTTTGGGTCACTGTGGAGGAAGTTATTTCCTTAAGAGTGGAGAAAACTTGCTATGTTCCAGAGTAGTTCCTCTCAGACAGCATCCTGGCTCTGACAACAGTCAACACCGTGCTCAGGTGGCCTACAGTTAACACCTACTTGTGTCCAGGATGGTCTGCAACTGAAGAAGAAACTCTCCTTGTGACCTTCACAAGCACTAAACAAGAATCCTAAAGTGATCCTGCTTATTTTTCACATCTAGAGAAATATCTTGTCCTTAGACTCATGAGAAAAAAACTCATCATCTAGTGAAGTTTTACCCAAGGAAAAGGGATTTCATGGTCTTCTGTGCTCTTTGTGCAGAAACCTTTACTTCTATCTGGCTTTGCATAGCAGCTGTTTTTCCCTGTAATAAACAGGTATGAAAAAATAGAAGCACCTGTCACTCCTTCACTGCAGGAAGAATCTAATTCTTCCTCTCTCTAAAATAACCCCACGCAGAAGTTAAATCTCTTGTCAGACTAGAATGCTCCTATTCTCTATCCATTCTCATCAGCTATGGAGGAGGCGTCTCCATTACTGCTAGTTCTTTTCAAATGATGACATCAAAAATATTCTTTTAAAGGATGTTTCCTTCCATCATACTTCAAAAAAATTAAATACTGTTATTATACGGCCCAAGATTTGCAATGAACAAAACATAACAACAAGGTGAAGATGCAAATAACAGTACTTGCTCGACAACAAGAGCTACAAGTGAATGAGGATTGACAGAAAAGACCACAGCAGTGCAACTTGTAAAATGCAGATTATTCACATCACAGCTCCTCTGGAGCCATTATAATCTTATCTAAATCCTCTTAGTTTACAGTCCACGGATATAGGCTGTACTGTAATTTAAAAACTGAAACTCCTTATGGGTTGATAGTTAACAATATCCTTTTCTTAACTAAAATATCCCCGTCATTCTGTATGTCAAATTCAAGCATGCTCACAGCCAAAAAATCAAAGTATAAGCTACTCTGTAAGAGACCCATTCCCAGAACACCAGTAAAACTAGTAGCATGCCAGTAAGGCAGTTGCCCTTAGCTGTTGGAGGGGCCGTGCAGGGGTGTAGGAATTGGACTGCTCACTGGATAAGGACCTGGAGCTTTCTCTGATGGAAATTCTGCCACCACACACAAAGGGATATGTTCAGCTAGGAAAGATGCACAAGCCCTAATTGTCTTGATTCGACATGACTCTTACACATCTTAAATACAAGTCAGCAATTTCACTACTTATTAAAGCCAAACAATCAGATAAGACAACTTCACTGAATGTCTCCTCCAAAAAGACTGCGTCAAAGTTAAGTTATTCCCCTGGCTAAACCAAGTGGAATCTATTCCACCATTCTACAACGATAATACCATTACTATTGATATTTCGACCACGCTGTTCTAAAGGATAAGTACTTCTGATGACATGTCAGCTGTTAGTAACGGGTTTTTCTGTTATAAAACTCCAATCTGATGCACATGAGTACAATAAAGGACCTACTACCCTTGCAATTTCAGTAGTCTGCTCCTTTATTTGTGCTTTATTCTCCTTTTCTTTTTTTTTATTTTGTACCAGTAAACAATTCTATCTCACTTTCTCAGTCAGTTAGTTGCCAGTGCCAGCCTGTATGGGTTTTAGATGGTGCCCTAGTAAAAGGGTACTGGTATGGCACGTGAGAGGCTGCTACATCTTCTGGCACAACACCTGACACACAGCAGCTCAGCATGCTGCTCTTTGTCATTTTTGAGGCTCAACATTAAAGGAAAAAGGAAATAAAAGGGGCACAAGGAGGCTCATCTTCTTTTTGCAGCTGGGACAGGGTGCACAGTGGCACAGGTCAGAACGTTGCCCTGCAAATTCAACCAGCAGCCTCTGCTGTATATCACTACCCACAGGTAGTGGGGGCTGGCTGGTTTTTGCAAGCAGCAGGAAAAACGACTGCCAGACCCCCCTGTTTTCTACACACAGGATGTAACCAACACTGACAGTGCCCTGAGCAGAGACTGCTCTACCAGCATGCAACTACTTAAGGAGCCTCTTGGCTTCTGTTTGGTTTTACAGTGAGATTTCAGTGTTATTTGAAACCCAGATTTAAATCTCAGACCACTCAGAATCGCCTCCCCCACGGCTAATGCCCCGGGTAAATAAGGAAACAAAAGCACCAGCGTCAGAAGAAACCCAGCTCCTGCTTTCAAGTGGGAAGGGGAAAACCCAGGTGAGGTTTGTATATGCTGCAGAACAGCATCAACACCAAAAGTTGTACAAACCACAGGAGCTTTCCTTTGCACAAAGGACCTGGTGTCGTGGCTGACCCTGTAAATGTACAGATGCAGCTTTATCTGATTCCTACTGGGGCAGGTTTTATTTTAATTTTTGCCTCCTCTTGTTACAACCGACCTGGTGACTTTACTCACTTTTCTATCTGCCACCAAAGCAAATTCAGTCAGGCCACCAGTTTATGAACCACCAAAAAAAGAATGAACCACCTAATCACAGAATCACAGGTGACAGCCTGGGACCTTCACTGCAGCCAAGAGAAGAGCTGCCTTAGCCCTGAGAGACCCACAATCTCGCCAGCAAATTACGGTCTGTTTTACAGCTCTGGACCTTCAGCAGTACATCAGTCTTGCAAGAGCTTTTTATTCCTGCAATGAATACTCCATCAGGCAGCTCAGGGTTCCCATGAAGAGGATACTGTCACCCTTCTGCACAGGTGCTGCTGTGTCCCTCAGTGTAAGGGAAATAGATGTAGTCCCTCCTGTATTTCAGGTGGTGTAATGAAGGAGAACTGGGGGAACTTCGAAGGTTACATTGGTTTGTTGTTACATTACATTAGCCTGCTGGCAAAACAGATTAGGATTTGGCCAACTACCCCGGGGGAGGCTGTGAATAAACGTTTGTTTTACTTCCTTAGCAGGACTGATTCATAGTAACAATGATTCACATAAACAAACAGAAAAGAAAAAAAAAAAGAAAGCAAACACACCTTGCTCTCAGCAGGTTATCGCATCAGCAAGCAAACCGAGCCACAGGGGCTGGCAAGGGGCACCTCACCCCGCAGCGGTGTGACGCTGTGCGGGGGAAACAAAACAGCCACTGCAGTGACCAGGCAGCCACCACCCCGAGCTGTGGCCAGCATGTAGACTTATGGTGTGTTTACACCTCAGAGCCATCAAAGCTCTGTCAAACTCTGAGCCAGAGGTGCTGCGAGACAGACAGACAGCTCTCCCACAAACCTGCTGGATGCTTGGCACCGCGGGGAGACACCTCCACCACTGTGGAGGAGGAGGAGGGAGGGTGGGAAGCTCCAGCAGAGTTCCTCGAACTTTGCCTCCTCAAAGGAGGTGCCATGGGCTTGGCTGAGGATGAGAAGGCTGGTAGGGGGTTTGCCTTAGGTGTTGGCTTACATGTAGGTGTTTGCCTCCTCTGTGCATGCTCTGGGCAATAACCCACACCCGCTCACGGCACTTTACTTCACCAGCATTCAAATGACAGAGCCATTTGCTTGTGAAAATCCAAATACCCACATCCCCTGCAGAAGAGATTAGCCCAGATCCCCTTCCTCCACTACCTTTGGATCAGCAAAAACGTGGCTATACATCAGGGCAGCCCAGGCACCTGCCTGTCCACCTTTCCCACCAGTCAGCCCCAAGGAGCTCTCTGCTCCGACTGACACCGCTCCTTGAGCAGGAACCTGCCCCCAGAGGTGCCTTTTCAGAGCTACAGGTAACCTTCCAAAAGCTTCAAGTGCTTCCAGAATTCAGAGAGGCTTTGCTCAGACATTTTCATTTCAAGTTGGGCCTTTTATCTTAAAGCCACAGAGTCTACATAAACAGAAAAAAAAAAAAAAAAAAAAGCCATGGTTTCTGAAGTAATTGCCTTAATCGAGGCAGTGCCTTAGCGGGGAGAGCATCACGCAGGCAGGCTGCCTTACCCCCATCCCTCCTGCCAGCACACACAGGAACAGAGCCACTACTAACCCTGTGCCCCTGCATATATCAGCAGGGTATAGTGGCCTCTGCCTCTGCAATTTATCTTTCCCCCTGTCTTTTTCCTTCCATGCTCCAGCCAGGTTTGTTGAATAGCTTTGATTTTTCAGGTAGCTGACTACCTTCCAGATTTCTGTGCTAACATCTTTGCAATGTCTTTATTAAACTCTTGAGGTGCAAAATGAATTGGTATCAGATCTGATATCAGACAATTAGGAGAGAAAAAAAAAAAGAATAGTGGTAGCACTGTTTGTCACAGTACACCTATCCACAGCTAAAACCCAGCCCAGCGATACCGGTCTGACCCTGCACCCACACCATTCATTATTGTCCTTCATTTTTCCAGTCACTCTTCCTTAAACACCCATCCCAGGCACGTGCTACAAGTTGACTGTGCCTGCATGAAATAATAAATCACGCCACAAAAAAGTCAAACTGAACAAATGAACAGAAAAAGACAACTACACTTCCCACCCCGCTCCCAAAGTACTCCCTTGGATCTAGAATCTGTGTTTCCTACTCCACAGCCATATCAGCTCAACTTTTGTGTAAGTAGTACCTTTTATACAAGGAATATAAATGTTTGAACAGGTAATTATATAAGTGACCTTGCCTTTCTTCATTCGATACTGAATTATTAGTCTACTCAACTGTAATTTTATGAGACATCCTTATTGTCTTAATTAACAACCAAGGTACGTCTTTGAAACCTTTGCAGACTCTATAGACTCCATCAGTCTCTTTTCTAATTTACACATCTTGGCTGGCACATCACTTTAAACCTGCCACAGGTAGCTCTTCACTGCAGACAACTGCTAAATATAACATAGCATGGGTTTTTTTAACATTAAAATAGAAAGATAATAAAGTGGAAGCAAGATATAGAAAGACTGGAAGTCAGCAGAGCTAATCCAAACCCTAAGTTGGTGTTTAGAAAGCAGCTGCCAGTGACAAAGGTGCTGGTGCCTGACAACTGCACCCACGGATCATCTCTCTCACGGCATGGAACTGCCCCATGGGACTCAGCAGTGATATAAGCACCAGAAAACATGGGTGTGGGGTAGAAAGAAACTGCACAAGGGAAAAGGAAAAAAGAAATAACAATTGATACAGAGAAAATTAAAAGGGGTGTCCCATATGTTAGCCAGTGCATGGTTAGACTTGCAAAGTCAAAGGTAGCTTGGCCTGTGAAAACAGGGGTACCATGGTAGGAGAAAGAGGGGTTGATACAGAGAAGCTGATGTGTGGCCTTGGAGCTATTTTCATAAACACAGCCATGTTTGAAAAATAAGAGAACATCCCTAAAATGTGAAAGCAGAATGACCTTGAAGGTAAAGAAGGAATGAGCTGATGCACTTGTGAAGAAAAACAGTTTGATCTTCTCATGATTACATAAAGCAGTCAGGATGAAAGCTTAAAGCTGAGGAAGAGGACAAGCCTTCATCAAAAGACCACTAGTGATGACCCAGAGACTGACACACGTGTGCAACAGTAGGCAGAGACCTATGATAATGAGTTCTCAGAGGGGTGTTGAATATGGAATCAACTTATGGGGAATATCATGAATATTTATGTGGTCTAACAGTACAGGCCTACTCCTTCTAACCCTCGGGGTGGATTTGTGCTCAACAGCCTAGAACGGGGAGGGAAGAACTTGAGGACTGAATCTGCATCCTCAGGTAATTATGAGATACCACTTGGAGCTTGTATGCTGGACCTCTCCAACTCTGCAGAGCCAAAGAAGTCAGTGCTGCCAGAGTACAGGGCAACCCACATTATCATAGCCAGCTAGAGAGCACGGTGTAACTGAAGTTATAAAAAAAAAGAACACAACTACTTGGATTTTAATTCAGGTTACCACTTTCAACTCCATCCTGACCTTCTCCCTGTCTTAACTCAAGCTGCTAACACTCTTAAAGTCAAAGCTTTCCCTGTTCCCTCCACCTGGTTGGAAATATCTTGTGATTCAGTGACCCTCCCCAAATTCTATGGCAACCAGACTCAGTTCACAAGCACTTTGTGGCTCTCAAAAGTGTTTGCAAGTTTCACACGTGGCTCCATCCTTGGCAGAACCTAGAGACTGTGGTCTCTAGAACCATCCTCTAGAACCTAGAGGATGTGAGACTCATTCTCACATCAGGAGGATGGAGCCAGGCTCTTCTCAGTGATGGCCAGTGACAGGACAAGGGGAAATGGGTCCAAGCTGGAAACATAGAAAGTTCCATCTTAATATAAGGAGGAACTTTGCCACTGTGAGGGTGATGAATTACTGGAACAGGCTGCCCAGAGAAGTTGTGGAGTCTCCTTCTCTGGAGACATTCAAGACCAATCTGGACATGTTCCTGTGTGATCTATTCTAGATGATCCTGCTTGGGCAGGGGGGGTGGACTGAGGGATCTTTTGAGGTCTCTTCCAGCTCCTGATATTCTGTGATTCTGTGAATTTGGACATTTACAGCACATCTTGCAGGGGGTGGGATGGAGAGGGGAGAGAGGAGGACAAGCTGGAGTCAGAATTCATCAGAATCTGCCACAGCCTCTGCTGCTCCAACACGATACGCTGTTCCTTCATGATGCCTTAACTCATGATTCTCCAAGCTCCACTCTCTGACACACAGGACAGTGCAGCAGCCAAAGCAGTATCCTGAAGGAGGTCCAGTGGCTTTCTATGAAAGCTTTATTCCTTCTTAATTTACTGGCATGCCCATTAGGAATTAGGAGGTGCTGTAATAAAACCTGGCTGCAACATTACTATGTCTAAGCTGGCCAAAAGGTATTTTCAGTATTTTCCTCAGCTTTGCAGTGGGTTTTGAATCCAAGCTGCTGCAAACTATCACTGAAAATTAGCTGAGATAAGGTGCAAAATTAGGTAATAATTACTCCTTCCTACCAGCAAGTTGTATTATGAAGCAGAACATGTCACAGCTAACGACAGCATTGCCTCCCATATATAATTTTGTCAAGCAATTCTCAGCCTGATATCTTACCCATGGTCTTCAAGAGACAGAGTTTGGGTGTACCAATCTGTAGGATAATTAAATTCTGCCAAACTAGGAGTTTCAGTGGGGAAAAAACAATATAAATAAGAGCAAAGCAGCCCAGAACATTTGGATGTCACCCATATACGATAGGACAAGGGGGAATGGCCTCAAGCTGCACCAGGGCAGGTTCAGATGAGGTGTTAGGAAGAAATTCTTCCCCCAAAGAGCTGTCAGGGTGTGGAACAGGCTGCCCAGGGAGGTGGCTGAGTCCCCATCCCTGAGTGTATTTAACAGACAGACAAATGAGATGCTCAGGGATACAGCTTGGGAGAAGACAGGTGTGGTTGGACTTGATAATATTAATGGTCTTTTCCAACCTGGTCATCCTGTGATTCTGTGATAATTTCCAGCTTGCAGCAGAATAAGCAGCAGCATCCCCATGATAAACATTTATTATAAAATATTTGTTTTCTATAAAATGCAAAAAACTTAGAGCCTATACTGAGCTTTCAGAAAATTGAACCCATACAAAAACTTGCATCCAAGACTGAGATACTTCAGAATTATCAGTCACTTATGAAAACTACATTGAGTGAGCTGCTGGTGTGAGGTGTGCAGAGCAAGAAGCAGCTAACAAAGTTAGTGAGACAGCAGCAGCGAAGGGAAGTCCATTTTATCGAGAACATGCTCAGGGTAGTGAGCCAGCTCCCCTATGAGACAGAAATTGTGTTTGAGAGGGAGAAAGAGACACACTGACACTGCTGAACTACATTCCCAATGAAATGCTTTTTCATACCATTTACAAATAGCAAAAAACGTAGGCTTGGTTCTATTTTACTATATTTGATCTAGGAAACTATTTTTTTTCTTTATTTGGCAGATTCAGCTCCCCATTAAAGGGGTTTTATAGCTCTGAAGATGTGATTGTGAATCTATCATTTTATCTCTCACACAGGGCACAATTAAACAGCAGAAAGTGATGTTGGATTCACCAGTGTTGGGACACCTCATCTTCTGGGATGCTCAGCTGATAACTGATGTTACACTGTTAGATACAGTAAAGCTTAGAAACAATAAGATTTCTATTGAAGGGGTGCATTAAAATAGCTTGGGTGTGGGTAATTAGAACATACTCATTCTACAGGGGAAATTAAATAGAAAAATAACCCAAGAAACAAATAATACATTTAACAAAAAATGCAAATTTTCACTTTAGTGAGCCAACTTTCCCTTTAAGGTTATCTGATGAATTCACACAAGCAAATGGGCTTTACAAACTATTTGAAAGATTTTGTCTCTTGATTATCTTCAGATAAAAAAATCTCAACATAATTTCCCTACTGAATATTTGGCACTGCAGCCTCACATGAAGACAATGAATTGGGTGTTAAGCATGTCTTTTGCCAGGAAGTGAAACAGAGTAAAGGAAGGAAGACTTCCAATTCCAGGTACAGAGCTATCCTGCTCGTACCTAGGCAGGATACCCACATCCAGTGTCAGGCTTGGAAGGCAGGAGCTGCACTGGTGCTCAGCTACTTTGGGAATAAAGCTTGTGAAATTTTTATCTAAAAATAAGGTTGTGACCTCATGGGGAACACCCCTAGGGAGCTACAGACACCCTTGTTCCACTGAGACTTCACCAGGACCTACAGAAGCCACAGTCAGGATTCAATAAATCTGCTGAAGCCTCCTGCTCAAGGAGTAGGCACTTTTATTTCTAAATCCAAATACAAATCTTTGTTCCTTGTAGACTGTGGCTTACCCTAGACCTTGGAAGGACATGAACACTCAAACAATGGAGATAGGAGCTGCTACCTCCCACTCCATAAAGTGGATGGAGAAAAGAAGGGGATGAGAGAAAGGAGGGAAACAGGAGGAGGAGAGATGTAGTAACCCACCCTCCCCCCTCACAGCAGCCTTGTGCCTCGGCCAGATCCCTTGAGTCCCGCTTCAGTGCTTCAACTACATCATCTGTCTCTCCCGAGTAAAAAGCAGCGATGAGGTGTGTTTCACATGGTAGACAGCATAGCTGCAGGGAGATAAACCCCTGACTTTATTAATTTTCAGGTGCCTAAGATAATCAATATGAATATTAATACTCCTCTTCAGAGTAGAGCCTGTCATTAAATCATAAAATAACAGAAAGGAACAAAGAACCACAGAGACAGAAATGGCAAAGGAAGGCTTGCATCCTCTCAATTAACATTAAAAGGTTTGTCACTGTTGTGATTACTGGGAATAATTAGGGTCTAGACTGGTGGTGAGCAGCAGTACAACTAAGGTTTCTGACTGATTTTGGAAGGGGTGGGGTGTTGCATCCTGATGTGAAGTACCAAGAAGCAGATGGCTGCAAGCACCTATGGGGTGGGAAGTTTTAGTGCCTTAGCCACCATTCCTCTCCATCTGCATCCCGATGATGCTTGGGCACCCTGAAAAACCCCCACCTAACACCACATTTCTCTCTCTCAGTCCTCACAGGCACAAAGTGTGACTTTAAACATTAATTAATACAAATGGGTGGTACACATTAGATTAATTAGACGTGGCATTTGCGTTATTTAAACCCAACATAAACCCAGATTAAATCAAACATTGTGATATCCCAATTTTACAAAATGCCTGATGACATCAAGCTCTGGCAGCTTGCTATACATCCACTGCTCCTCGGTTCCTTAGAAAAGAGGGAATAAATGAAGTGAGAAGAACACTGGAAAAATCTAATAGACAAACTGACTAATCTCAGAGCCCAAGGTCATAGCAAAGCAATTCATTCCTTGGCTTTTCAACAGAACAAGACATGATTTATCAATCTGAGGCCAGGCTTATAAACACTATACATCTCAATAATATGTTCTTTGCACTGTGTAACTTTTTAAACAATGATAGATTGCCTGGGCCGAACCAAAGTTATTTTACAAACAGAAACAGAATATTTGCAAATCAAACGGCCCAATAAGGGAAAGGGGAAGAAAAAGAAAAAAAAAAGAGAGAGAGAGAGAAAAAGAAAAGAGAAGAAAGGATTATGCCAAGCAGCAGCTATACTTAACCATGACTGCAGAGGAATCTTTGTGCTGTATTTTCAGAATCAACAACCTTTGAAAATTTCCTATCAATTTCTGAACTGAAATGAAAGACCACTGAAGGAAATAATATTTCCTAAGTTCAGCCACACAAACAAAACTTAACACTGCCAAAGAAATAATATGACTTTGAGTTAAAGGAGGACTGTGCATCAGTATGTCTAGCTCTTCACTTGATCACAAACTTCCTTGAAGTCATTATGAATTGCAAGTCTCTGTTCCCCCTTTCCTAAAAGTGAAATTCTGTTTTCCTTCTCTTCCAACAAGAACCACATCTTTGTAACGTGAAGCGCTCCGGCTCGTCATCTGCTCATACAGCAGATGGAGAACTTCACTTTGGTTTTAAGCAGTACTCACTTTGGCCAGCACCTGACACAATCTGGCCCTGACTTTGACCTGGCCCTGAAGACTGCAGTGTAAAACTGCTCCTTTGTTATTTTCTCATCTGGAGGCCGTCAAAGTTCCTAACAAACTAGATCCTGGAGTCTGCCCGGGAAGGGAGGAGGGAAGTGCCGTTTGGGCACAAGCTGCTTTTAGAGTCTTGATTGAAAAAAGCTCCGTCTGTTTCTTGAGGGTACAGTGTGGGTGCTCAAGAATACAGATGAGCTCAAAAGACTGTGTATAAGAAATGAGTTTGAAAGTTCAACATGCTTGATTTCCAGTCCTCTGAATTTACTGCTCCAGGCAACACACCGCCTGTCAATTTTCAGGTGACAAATTCTCTCCGAGAGACCCGGCTGTTCCTTCACTCACTTATTATTTAGACAATACAGTGAGACCTCAAGTTGGAGCGGGGCTGATCCTTATAATGTAAGAAAATCAAAAAGATCAAAGCTGCCGGTGCCGCTGGCTGCACGAGGTTATTTTAGTGAGGCTCTGCTTCAGGGATTATTCAGATATTCCACTTCAAACAGCCATTGCTACTGACCCAGCACACATATGCAAAGCACCGTTTTCAAAATTAAAAGAAATTCGTTATTACGTTTCAGTGTTGTTCCACATATGATTGATAATAAAATCATTTTAGGCTCTGTTGTTTGAAAGAGAAGGGTACATTAAAGCAGCTGAACACAACCACCACATCAGCTTCACGCTGCATCAGGTCCTACTAATGCACTATGAGGGAAGCACTTCAGCAAAGAAGAATAAAGACATGAGTCCAGGCTTAAAAATGAGACATCAAAAGGGGTTTTAGCGGGAGACAGAAACAGCTACTTTTACATCTCCCGATAACGGGGCCTGTAATAATGTCCTTTCTCATACCCAAAAGAAGGGACTGTGACATTTCCAAACTGCTGCTTCCAAAAAACCTGTTCACAAAGCAGCGGTGCTCACTCCTGGGTTTTTATTCTCCCTTCTATAATTCGCAGGGCGCTCCCTCTCCACTTGGCTCTTGGCCACAGTCTGTGTCGGCTCACTCTGTCTCGGATTTCACACTGCCGAGGTATCTCAATGCCTCAGGCCTCTAGTATTTATCCTATTTATAGACCTAAATCTGCAAATTATTGAGCCTGGGCAGCTTGGTGCACCTACACAGTCTCCCACAGCCTTCAGGAGCCTTTTCTACCCGTCCCAGAGTACAAAGGCGGCTTTCAGCCGGGCGAGGTGACAAGCGTCACCCTTCCCCAGCCTCTCTCCCTCATTTCCAGCGGCACTTGCTGTACCCCAGTGAGCTTTCCTGGTGCCACACACACCACAGCAAACAAAGCAATCCCTGTCTGGAACATTTTAATGCCTGAAATTAAACATTTCCATCTGCCTGGAGGAGTCCAGAACCCATGACAGGAAAAGGGGCTTAGAGCTGGGCCTCCCCAAACGTGGGCCCATAGCAGCTCTGCCCCACACCTCCTCTCTCTCTCTAGAGCCTCTCCACATCCCCCCCCTGCCGTAACCACGCTCCCCACAGCTCCTCCAGTGTTCTTCCTGACCATTCATGGCAGCCCCAGCTGCCAGGTGCTTTCAAAGGTGCCGCACACCGTGACGGATCCTGACACAAACATTTACCTTGGCACGTGCGGTGCGGAGGCCTCGCCGCGCTCACCTCTGGGGCTGCAAGGAATGTGCATCCCCAACCGCTGGCAGACGTTACAAACTGCATGCCTGGAGCTGCTGCAGGCTCCAAACATACAAGCCTGTGTCTCCCCTTTAAAACCAGGGGTAACATATGCCACCTTTAACGTAGGGCACGCAGCCAGAGTGAAAGGGAGAACAGCATCGTGGGTTAACAAATAACACCTGCTTACAAGGGTAGTGTGGTTAGTGAGTGACTCAGCAGCTACCTGCAGAGCTGAGGCAGTTGCCCCTGGCATCAGCCCACACTATTCCCTTGCCACATATTTTTGGGAACGCTGCTGGAGCAGGGCCCCGTTCAGCAGGACATTTTCCCACCATTCACGGATGGCAAACAGAGAGAAAACAAATCATAGAATCATAGAATTGTTAAGGCTGGAAATGACCCCTAAGATCATCCAGTCCAACCATTAACC
>VXBZ01012552.1:97282-122840 GCA_013399135.1 Heliornis fulica | reverse complement strand
TCGAGTTCTGTCACCTGTTACTGGGGAGAAGAGACCAACCCCCACCTCACTGCAACCTCCTTTCAGGTAGTTGTAGAGAGCAATAAGGTCTCCCCTCAGTCTCCTCTTCTCCAAACTAAACACCCCAGCTCCATCAGCCGCTCCTTGCAGCTGAGGGAGCTGGGCCTGTTCTCCAGACCCTTCACCATCCTAAATCTCCCAACTGTTTGGTTTAATGGCTTGTTTCAGCCCACTGGAGTCCAGGTTCCCCACTTAGAGATGGTGCAGAGGTCTCCGTCAGTAGAACCAGTAGCAACCCACTAACCCTGTCACCACCCGCCCCTTGCTCAGCAGCATTTAAATCCCCAATCTCTTCTACTGCACACTTGTATCTCTGCATAAGGATTGTGATTGCAGGCACCCAGCTGAAAACAGTGGGCATCCTCCTTCCTCATCCTCTCAAAGTGCAACCCCCAGGAAGAGTGATGAAGGGAAGCTTTAATGGCTTTGCAACAACACTGCACATGAAACACTGAGCTGTTTTTTCCGGAGCTGTCCTGGAATACACCGAAGCAGCCAGACTGTGTGACTTGCCCCCTGGTCCTGTATCCCCACCAGCAGCACAATTCCTTCAGCAGCTCTCCAAGGATAACCTGGAGAACAGAGAAGCTCTCCACAGGCGGAGGCAGCAAAGAGAGTGCCTCTGTCTCTCCATCCCATTCCAGCTGCAACGAAGCAAATGCCAAAATCGAACACAGGTCGCTTTTCTCAGGTGTGATACTAGATAAAAGAATGGGTACATAGTTTAAAAGAGGAAAAAAATAATTAAAAAATGAAAAAGTGGGAGCCATGCCTTCCTCTCCTACATGCGTTCCTCTGACTCAAATCACAAGGGAAAAAAATCAAAGTAAAATAACTGCAATGAAAACTGCCAATAATTTCAGTTAATTACCATAGAGTTAAGAAGAGTGCAGAGGCACATAAGCATATGGAAAGTCCCAAAGGGCAGTAGCATGTGCATGTTTAAAAACATCAGACAGTATCGATGGTAATCAAATGATAATTTATAAATTATATTGCTTCTACCAAGTGCTTTGATCATATCATCACAACTCTGGCTCCTAAGCCATCTCCCAGAATTTACTGAAGCAGTAGAAGTCCTGGACCAGAATTACTTCACTCCTTTTTTTTAGTGTCATGTTTGTTTTTGAGTCAGTCTACCATACAATGATTATACAAAGGTAGAAAAATAAAGGAGGGTGGGATTTGTTTTTTTTTAACTGTCTGCCTTCCCAATTTAATAAAGCACACAGATCCTTGGTAGACAAACCCAGGGTTGGTACCAACTAGCCTGGGTTCCTATGTGTCCCAGGCCTGAGAAGCATCAGCCAGCTGCTCTCCACCAACCAACCAACCCCAAATGATTTGTGTTTTACCAAAGCATGGATTCTAAAACGGTGTCCTGTCCAAACCAAAGACCACCCAAGAAAAAAAACAATTTTACATCAGTATCTGTGTTAACGATTACTGGGAGACCTTATGAAATATCCCTGATGATGTACTGTCTACCTGCACACATCTGGTTTCAGGTTCCACTTGGATATTCCTCAGTATACATATCCTCAGACCCCTTACAGACACTGAAACAACAGAAATCTGGCAGCCCTTCTGCCAATCTCATGTCTCATCACCAATTTCTCTAAAATTTCTCTGAAGAAAATACTGAACAGCACCAGGTTTGGTTCAGACTTTGAAGAAACCAAGTGAAAACCTTATGCATACTTCCCTACTGCTGGCTGCTTGGTTATTGGGGTTTGGGTTTTGTGGTTTTTTCTTTATCTACATAGCTCAGATATTCAGCTTCATGTTATATTCACATTATTATAGTGTGGTGTGCTGGGGGTCCTTTTAAATTATTTGGTAGCCACCCAAGTACCTCAAGAACATTATAGGTATCCATTAATTTATCTATTCAAGTAAATTGCTAATATCCTCAAAGAACACAATTTGATTTGAAAAGGCATGTCTCATTTAATTTTTAGAAAAGGCTAATATTCTTTTATTACCAGCTGCATGTGCCAATATAAATCTACCAAAATGAGACCTGCCAAATCAAACTCTCCCTAACGGGATAGCTTTTACTGGTGCTGTGAGAGCACTCATCTCTGGCTTGAAACAGGCTCCCACCAACACCCCCTGTTTGCCTTAATTGGGTCGGATGCTGTGCTACATGTACTCAAGATCCTGTAACTCTGAGACATCTAAAACAAGTAGAACTAAGTATTTGATTAATATTTAAACATAGCAAAACTGCCAAATATTGCGGCAAAGTTTCTTGGATGAGATTTCCCTGACAGGAGACCAGTAACTTCCACTGAAAGGAGGCACTGATAAGTTACTTGTATCCTGAGGGGGAGACTGGGAGCCCTGGAGATCTACTTAGCTTTCTGCTTTCTGTGCACATAAAAGCAGAATACATAACAAGGTCACCACAGGCCAAAAATAGCAAATCTTCAAGCGGTTGCAATTCAAATAGATACCAGATCTGCTGGAAAGCAAGTGACTTGACCAGCATGCAGAATTCCTGAAGATCACTACTTTTATAGCATTTTAAATTTCACAGCCATTTTTCAAATGTCAAGAAAAATATTAGGTACGTACTTTTCGGGGTTTTCCACTTCTTCTGTGACAAAATTGAGGTAAAACCTAGAAAAGAGTGATAAAATGTATTATAAGGGTTTGGTACTACTTCTTTCCTGAAAGAATGGAGAAGGTGCTTTTAGTTAAGCACTGCTGTTAATTAAAGTAGATATTGCAGACCCATGTTTAGACTAGGAAGAGTGTGTGATTTAACCTTCCCTCATCCCCACACTCAGGAAAGGAATTGTCAAAAAAGGCAGCAAAGCAGAAAAAAAGACAAAAGTTATGCAATATCAGTGTGGAGTTAATTTTCTTCTTTTCCTTGACATGCAGGTAAATTATGGTTTACACTAACTCTACACACAAAACACACACACCCTCGAGCCCCACAGTCCATTTGTGGTTGTAGCCTTTTACAATTTCAGGTCATATTGGCAAACACTCTCATCAGGGCCCTCAGCAGGGACTTCTTAACAATAAAAATAAATGAAGCCTCAAAAAGACCCTCCTAAACTCAGGATTTTGAACACTAGTGTGTCATATATGATCTCTAAGCCAGGCTGCTAATTCTGTGTATAACCTCCAGTATTCTGGTCATGGTCCAGCAGCGCACAAGAGACAGCTACCCAGAGGAATTCATAGGAACTACTCACCAGGCACAGCCCTGCATACAAAGCAACCATAAGCCTCAAGGTCACTGAACCCTGTGTTCTGCATTTATTAGCACTAGGTCTGAGCTTTACTGGATCACACAGATGTGCCTGGCTCAGACACAGGCACCAAGTCACATCGTGGCTAATTAAAGAGAACAGTCAATACAGTGCTTATACTGGCTTTCTATACAGGAAGACAAATGATATCTGACCCAACAGTACTGCAGGGAATAAGCAAAGTCTGGGAATTTACTCCACCACGAGTCTTGGACCAGACCTGGGTCAGCAGAATGAGTTAGCACTGGCTCATGGTCTTAAAACCAGTGTGATTTTTGCTATACAACTAGATCTGCCATGCTATAACAAAAGCTCTGGGCTTGTTCCTAAACATGCTAGTGCACAGAAGACAAAAGAGAAGGTTGGGACAACTCAAAGGAGAAATGGTTTCTGATGAGTAAGAGGCTCAGCTGCTTCTTCCTGGTCTTAGTCCTGCTTGATCTTGCTCAGGCAGGGGTGGACTAGATGATCTTTCGAGGTCCCTTCCAGCTCCTAAACATTCTGTGATTCTGCTTCTAGACAGGAGCCATTGGCTGCCCTGCATCAGCCTTTTACTGATGGAAAGATGTGCTTCCTGGCATACATTTCTCTCCTGCTCCTTTTTCACCCAGCATTTTACAAGCCCAGTAGCCTACAGATGCTCTTCACAGGACAAACCCACACATACAGGAGGAAGTACCTTCGCCTCATCCTTAAAGCCATATAATTAAAAGTCAGCAGCCTCATAGGCTCTGCATAACATTCTGCCTGCGTCCTAGGATGCAGCACCAACACTTGAACACTCCTTCACATTCAGCTTATTGGATTGATTTAGCCCCGTGAAACTGATAGTGCTAAGGGTATTGACACTCCACTTAATGGTCTGCTCTTCTGTGCTCCCAGGCAATCAATTCGAGCTGGTGACAAAGACAAATAGGCAGCTGGGAAGAACCACTAGCCAAATGAGGTCTTTTTCTGCTAATTCCTTTTATAAGTGGCAAATAAGGACCTTGAAATAGAAGTCAGAAGATGTAAAGGAAAAGGAGAGAGGATTTTTTTATTGCAGTGGTTTGGAATGTTTGGTGGAAAATGCAAAGAAATGGGAAAGAAACAGAAGAGTAACAGTATTCTGACGTAGCATTTTTACAGTAAACAAACAGCCTTGGTGATGAATAATTCTAAAGAGCTTCTAAAATTGCCTTCATACAAAAACCTGCAGGCAGGTTAATATTTTAAAAGTGAGAAACCATCACACATATGGATAGGAGAGACAGAGGCAGTTATACTAGAGAGGGAAGGCAGAGACTGTCCGCATAACGAGCTCAATTTCTTTGAGGCTTCCAAATGCCAGGCTCTTTTTGTATGTATATCTATCACAGATAAAGGGTTTGGGCTCTCTTGGGTTCCACCCTGCATTTAATACAAAAGTTCTGTTCAGTACTTCAGTGGACATGTTTATAATGCTCCTGCAACCCGGGAGTTACAGGCAGGCAGGGAACTCAGATACCCGGCCCATTGTCCCTCGGAATTAAATAAATAATCCCTTATCTCTCAGCCCTCGCCTTTTGTGTGAGGCAAAGAACTTTTCTGCCTGTGAGGCTACAGAAAGGGAAGACACACAGACAAAGCTATCTCAAAATAAGCCCACTCTGTGCATTGTGGTCTTTTCCCTCACTCCTGCTGCAAAATCCCATCGGCTCTGTGCGACTCGGAGCCCTCACTAAGCGCGAGTAAACCGTAAGGCAGAGTCCAAGAGCAGCGGCGGCGCCTTTCAAACCAGCTGCCTCCTGCTTTGGTGGGGGAGAGGGAAAGAGCTTGAAAGAAACTTCTGAGCAGGATACTCGAAGGCAGATTCTCATACCTTTGCTCACAGTGAATAGCACTTGACTTCTATGGAAGCCAGTTGCAATTCTTGTTAAGTGAGGTCCAATTCTCTCGGAGGAAGAGGCGTAAGGACCTAATTTTGTGGTCTATGCTGTGTTATCATGGTGTATTTCTTCAAATACCACTTTTACAAAGCAAAGGCTGAGGTCCACACCACTTTGCAACACTTCACAGACTCGTTTCTTATGTAGTTAAACCGACTTGTTCAACAAAAACTAAACCTTCATTATCCCTTACATCAAAACCCATCATGAAAATTTAAGGTCTTGTTGGCTTTACTTCTGATCTTAAGAACAGAAATAAAAGTCTGATTCTCTTAGTGATAGGTGTATTTACCTATTGTACCTTGCAAAAGAAAAATCTTTCCTTTGTTGAGCTGCTTGCAGAATGACTCCTGAGTATGTGGAACAGTGGGGAGATCTACTCTTACTACATGATATAGTTTGGTAAGAGTTGCAAAACATGCTACTCTTTGTTAGAGCATATTAGTGTTTGTTTCCAGCACACATACTCAGAGGTTTCAACAACTTACCAGCCTGAATAAGCATACATTCCTGAATAGAAAGCAAGTGGTAATCCCATAACACTGGCATCGTTCCCTGCAAAGGCATTTTTAAAGTGCCGTGTTTCTCCTGCAACATCAACAAAAACAATATTGAAAAACATGTTATTTGGCCACATACTACTACTTTAAAACAAATAAATATATCACACCATGGAATATTTATTCAACCAACAATTTGTTCACTTAAAATTCTGCCCTTGACCTTCATTTCTGACCCAACCCTAGCAGCCGTAATCTGCCAGCAATTGTAAAAGGTCTTGTGTCATCCTGAGCCATGCAATAGCAGAATTTGACCTATTATGGGTTGTTGGGGTTTTTTTTCAAAGCATTCTGAGCTTGATGACACTCACTGCACTGTCATCTCCTGCAGTGACTTACTCATCAACAGGAAGGAGCTGGATGAGGTCTGGAGTTTTTGCTGTGGAAAATTTCACTTGTTTAACATTTTAATCAGGAGGACCGTTGCTCTCATTTCACTCCCAAGCAACATTTTTCAAGTAAACAAAGCCAATACCTTAAATCTTTCCACCATCAAAAACTTTACTTACTCCCTACCACATTATAGCCAGTCCTATATTAATAGTACACTAAGTAAGCTCTATATATCTATAAATGCAAACCTGTAAGAGCTGTGTTATGGTCCTACTGATTTACAAGGTACTCTATGGTTTGTAAGAACTCCCCTACAAGATCTCAAATGTCCTGATCCTCCCCAGAAGAAGAGCAGGAAGAAGCATAATTCATTCAGCCTTAAATCAGAAATGGGTCTATCCTTTACCGAGCCCTCGGTCAAAATTCCCGCTGTGGCCAGAGGAAGGTCCCAGTAGGGAGTCGTGAACACTGAGCTACCCAAGGTCAGCAGAGCCCATCCAAACCTGAGCTGAAGGGCTAGGGAAAACGGGGAGAGGTTTTCCATGGGAAAGGAGGTGAGGGCAGCAGCAGAGAAAAAGCAAAAAGCATGAAAACAGAATGAGTGAATCAACAGAGAGCTTCACTGGGAAACATTTATTCCAGAGTCTATGGCCAGCCACAGAGAGCTGCCTGCTCCCGAGAAACCGAGCTCACCGCAGAGCCTAGTGCTCTGCTGTTGGCTGTGATGGGAGTCTTTGTGAAGCATCATAAAAGAGCATCCCCAGGGACAAAGGCAGCGATGGTGATAGTTTTTGTCAGATAAAATCTGCCACTGATTCCTCAGAAAAGCTCTNGGGAACTCAGATACCCGGCCCATTGTCCCTCGGAATTAAATAAATAATCCCTTATCTCTCAGCCCTCGCCTTTTGTGTGAGGCAAAGAACTTTTCTGCCTGTGAGGCTACAGAAAGGGAAGACACACAGACAAAGCTATCTCAAAATAAGCCCACTCTGTGCATTGTGGTCTTTTCCCTCACTCCTGCTGCAAAATCCCATCGGCTCTGTGCGACTCGGAGCCCTCACTAAGCGCGAGTAAACCGTAAGGCAGAGTCCAAGAGCAGCGGCGGCGCCTTTCAAACCAGCTGCCTCCTGCTTTGGTGGGGGAGAGGGAAAGAGCTTGAAAGAAACTTCTGAGCAGGATACTCGAAGGCAGATTCTCATACCTTTGCTCACAGTGAATAGCACTTGACTTCTATGGAAGCCAGTTGCAATTCTTGTTAAGTGAGGTCCAATTCTCTCGGAGGAAGAGGCGTAAGAACCTCATTTTGTGGTCTATGCTGTGTTATCATGGTGTATTTCTTCAAATACCACTTTTACAAAGCAAAGGCTGAGGTCCACACCACTTTGCAACACTTCACAGACTCGTTTCTTATGTAGTTAAACCGACTTGTTCAACAAAAACTAAACCTTCATTATCCCTTACATCAAAACCCATCATGAAAATTTAAGGTCTTGTTGGCTTTACTTCTGATCTTAAGAACAGAAATAAAAGTCTGATTCTCTTAGTGATAGGTGTATTTACCTATTGTACCTTGCAAAAGAAAAATCTTTCCTTTGTTGAGCTGCTTGCAGAATGACTCCTGAGTATGTGGAACAGTGGGGAGATCTACTCTTACTACATGATATAGTTTGGTAAGAGTTGCAAAACATGCTACTCTTTGTTAGAGCATATTAGTGTTTGTTTCCAGCACACATACTCAGAGGTTTCAACAACTTACCAGCCTGAATAAGCATACATTCCTGAATAGAAAGCAAGTGGTAATCCCATAACACTGGCATCGTTCCCTGCAAAGGCATTTTTAAAGTGCCGTGTTTCTCCTGCAACATCAACAAAAACAATATTGAAAAACATGTTATTTGGCCACATACTACTACTTTAAAACAAATAAATATATCACACCATGGAATATTTATTCAACCAACAATTTGTTCACTTCAAATTCTGCCCTTGACCTTCATTTCTGACCCAACCCTAGCAGCCGTAATCTGCCAGCAATTGTAAAAGGTCTTGTGTCATCCTGAGCCATGCAATAGCAGAATTTGACCTATTATGGGTTGTTGGGGTTTTTTTTCAAAGCATTCTGAGCTTGATGACACTCACTGCACTGTCATCTCCTGCAGTGACTTACTCATCAACAGGAAGGAGCTGGATGAGGTCTGGAGTTTTTGCTGTGGAAAATTTCACTTGTTTAACATTTTAATCAGGAGGACCGTTGCTCTCATTTCACTCCCAAGCAACATTTTTCAAGTAAACAAAGCCAATACCTTAAATCTTTCCACCATCAAAAACTTTACTTACTCCCTACCACATTATAGCCAGTCCTATATTAATAGTACACTAAGTAAGCTCTATATATCTATAAATGCAAACCTGTAAGAGCTGTGTTATGGTCCTACTGATTTACAAGGTACTCTATGGTTTGTAAGAACTCCCCTACAACATCTCAAACATCCTGATCCTCCCCAGAAAAAGAGCAGGAAGAAGTAGAATTCATTCAGCCTTAAATTAGAAATGGGTCTATCCTTTACTGAGCCCTTAGTCCAAATTCCCGCTGTGGCCAGAGGAAGGTCCCAGTAGGGAGTCGTGAACACTGAGCTACCCAAGGTCAGCAGAGCCCATCCAAACCTGAGCTGAAGGGCTAGGGAAAACGGGGAGAGGTTTTCCATGGGAAAGGAGGTGAGGGCAGCAGCAGAGAAAAAGCAAAAAGCATGAAAACAGAATGAGTGAATCAACAGAGAGCTTCACTGGGAAACATTTATTCCAGAGTCTATGGCCAGCCACAGAGAGCTGCCTGCTCCCGAGAAACCGAGCTCACCGCAGAGCCTAGTGCTCTGCTGTTGGCTGTGATGGGAGTCTTTGTGAAGCATCATAAAAGAGCATCCCCAGGGACAAAGGCAGCGATGGTGATAGTTTTTGTCAGATAAAATCTGCCACTGATTCCTCAGAAAAGCTCTCTCCCCATCCTGCCCCTCTGTGCCCAACGGCTTCTCCGGCTCTGTGTGGTCATTGTCTCGTGTTGCTGTAACGAGAGGGAGCTGGGGCTTGTCTCCATCACACACCCACTGCTGATAGGGCTGTAATGGAAAGGTCTCTACAGGCAGCTGAGCATCTCAGTAAAGAGAGTTTCTCTGCCAGCACAGCTTTACCCCAGCGACTTCCCAAGAGCCAGAGGCCTGCGCAACCTGGCCGTGCTGGGTGCTGCTGGGGAGAACCAAGGTGTGTTTCACACTCCCTATGCAGCAGCATTGAGGAAGCCTGCAGGGTAATTCTGGCCCTCTGAGTACTTCTGCTTTGCTTTCCCATGCTTGGCTTAGCCCCAGACTACTGCCTCTAGCCACACACTTCAGTTTTTGAGTCAGAAGAAGTAAAGGACACCTGTAGCAGTGAGTGTCCAGCACTTCCAGGCAGGAAGCCCATGAAAACAATCGCCAACTACTGCTTCTCTTGCCAGTACAGCACCTTTACCCTCACTATTTACACACTATAGGGGCAGAACAGCCCCCATGATGCTGTTTCATTCATAAATCCTCCAATTCTGAGCCTCCTCTGCCAACACACACCCAGCACCACACCAGAGTAGGCATTACTAGCCCAGGCAAGGGGGATTTATCCCACCAGGACCTGTCATGTGCTTTGGGGAGGGGTTTGTCCACCTCTCATCAAAACCCATCCTGTCCCTTTCCCAAAGTTCACACCAAAGGTAAATTATAAAGAAGAGCAACCTTTTTGCTCACTTGAAAACCAAGCCTGATCTGGACAGACTCATTGGCATGCTGGAGGAAATACCAGTTCATTCCAGTGTAGTTCCACTTCTAATCGATTACATGACAGTACGGAGCTTCAGTTAAACAAGCACAGACTAATTAAGAGATTTTGCTGCTATAAGCATTATTTTGTGAAGACAGGTGGGGAAAGACTGGGGAGGGTAAAGATAAAAGCACTTTAAAAGCATTTACTTTTCATTTCATACCTTTAATTAGCTGGATAACTCCAGGGACTATAATTATCAAAATTGCTACAAGCTTGCAAAAGGTAAGGAAGATCTGAATGCGGGCACTCCAGCTGACACTCGTGCTATTCAGGACCATCACCAGAGCTGCAAGGAGAAAAAAAGAGAAGTCAGGGGAAAAAAAATAAATAAGCCCATGCACCAAAATTGCCTCAAAACTCTGCTAGCAGAGAGGCCACACTGAGAATAGATCCTGACACATTACAGGAAGTACACCCCAATAACCTGTTCCAGCTGCTGCCCTCCTACTTCTCACATTCCCCTTCCAGATGCTTCACGGAACGCTTGAGCTGAGCCCCCCTGCCTGACCCACCGTGCAGCCCATCCGTCTCTCCACATCAAATTACAGCTCCATTTACCCTGAATCGTTAGCTGTTGGTAGACAACAGGCTGGCAGGATCCTGCCTTGGATGAGAGAAATTAATTGCCCAACCTTTGTCACTTCAGATTTCTGTATCAGTGCCAGTTTGAGAAGAGATTTGAATTTTCAGGAAAAAAAAAAGTAACAATTAATACTCATATGAAAGTTTCTCACCTCTATTTAGGCCCCACATAAATTTGTCACTCATCACCTCATTCACCCCCACTCCTATTCTCCATTCTTTCTCTTCCCCAGCTGACGTACCACCAGAGACGCAGGAGGGCCAGAGTGCAAGGAACGTGCTTGTCCTTGTTAGGAATTGGTGAGGAAAAGGACATTTTTCTACCTCTTGAAAACAAAGCCTGGATCTGCACCTCACCAACACACAAGGAGATAAGTGAGAAGGACTTTTATGTCCTGCCTGCTCGGCTCACATCTCCTCCTAAGTCAGGGAGGGCATCTTCTGGCCTTTACTACAGCACTGACTGATGGGAGAGGGATCATCCCTCTGCGAAGGGATGCCATCCAGAGGGACCTTGACAGGCTGGAGAGGTGGGCCCGTGCCAACCTCATGAGGTTCAACCACGCCAAGTGCAAGGTCCTGCATCTGGGNTGCTGTGTTAGTATAGAGTTTGTCACTTGTCCACTTGGTCTTACTTGGTCTAATGAAACCATGATGTCACCCTACAAACCTGACCTCGTTTACTTCCTCAGAGTTTTTAAAGGCTCTTGAATCCCCATGTCTGTCATGTTTCATGTGTCAGCATCAAGATAATTGTAAGTTGCCTACAAGAAAGATGGGGAGAGGCTGTTCAGTAGGGCCTGTTGTGACAGGACAAGGGGTGATGGTTTCAAAATAGAGGGAGGGAGATTTAGATTGGATATTGGGAAAAAGTTCTTTGCTGTGAGAGTGGTGGAGCACTGGAACAGGTTGCCCAGGGAGGTGGTGGATGCCCCTGCATCCCTGGAGAAGTTCAAGGCCAGGTTGGATGAGGCCCTGAGCAACCTGATCTAGTTGGGGGTGTCCCTGCTTCTTGCAGGGGGGTTGGACTAGATGACCTCTGGGAGTCCCTTCCAACTCTGATCATTCTATGGGAGTGGTGGGTCTTATCATCTGCCTGCCTGTTACTCTAGTTTACTTGAACAATTACCCTGGCAAAAGAGAATCAACAGAGAAGACTAGATATTTTAAATAAAATTACCTAAAGAATGGAAAAAGCAAATCATTTCACTAGTTGAAAAGTCCTTTTCCCTCTCTGCTGGAGGGAAAGAAGAATGGAATGAAACAGGACCACTCACTTATCATCTCTTCTTGCCATCATATGGAGCTAACCGACTGGCTCCTCATCACAGTCCTCCCATACTTCAAACTCTGTCGAGATCACCAGTAAGTCTGTATCATCAACCCCATGGCACATCCTGAGGTGCCTGAAAGCACAGGTTGCTATTCCCCAACACAGTCTGGGAGGGGGTTTGTCTGAGCTGACACCGTGAATCTGGCATGGTACCGACTCTGGCAGAGAAACCCACCGATCTACCCCAGCTATTTTAGTACAGATTCTGTTCACTGGCAAGGCCAAAACCTGTATCATTATAAATTCTTCTGGGTTTGAACCAAAAGGTTTTTTGGTTTAATGGAAGAAGGGAAAGAAAAATATCAAGGTAACGTGGATTCTAATTGAATTTTTAGTTATTTGTAATAAAAAGAAACTCCACTGAAATCTGGAATTTTTATTTGGGACAAAGGGGGGCTCCATTCTCAAGAGAACAATTTACCAAATTCAACACAAATTCATAAAGCCATTTGATGTGAATTTCTCACCAAAAAAAAGAACTTAAAATGTCCTGTATTTTGCCATATTTCAGAATTGGGGCACTCTTTTCCAAGTCACAAAGAAATCACTTGGACATCTGGGAAGTACCACTAGAGTCCCAAATGCTTATTTTTTGCTTTATTGCTTCCGTGTATATTTGTACTTGTCAGGAAACAGAAAATCCCAGGAGCCCGATTCATCACCTCATCGTCCCCATATTACACTGACACATCTTCACTTATTTACATGTTGAAAGATCCCTTTAGGTTGCTGTTGAATATTAGCACTGATTGAGGATCCTCCCCTTTTTCCTAGGGCATGATTACCAGAAAAGGTAAACAACTGTCATTTAAGCAAAACACATTAAAAACATCCATTTGACCAACGGTGTTTAAGTTATATAGAAAACCCAGTGCCATAAACAAGAACTGGCTCATTTCAAATTTCCTAGAAAGCTGGGGATATCATGCTTTTCTTTCTTGGGAGATGAAGCCCAGGCAGGTACCAGGCCTCAGGAAAATACTAAGGAAGAGACTTATGTGTAATAAAGTATCTGCAATTTGGCATCTGAGTTATTCAGATGGCAGCAATTGGTCTATTACCTTACACAGGTCAGAATAGGTAACATGAGCATCCTCCCTGAAGAAAAACCTCCTTGATGTTTTCAAATGCCTCAGTTTCACCTTCCTGATACACATATGAGAATGTTTCTGGACAGAAAACTAGTATGGACCCTAATGCCAACTCACATGAGGAGGACAAAAAACCTGCAGACTGGTATTTTCATGAGGACACGAAAGACAAGAAAACAAAGCTTGTGTTAAAACCTTCTCCATCCCCATCTAAAGTTCAAGCCAGCCAAATGTTTCATCTGAGGTTTTCTAATCAAATAGCAAAAGGGACTCTGCGAGGACCTTCATTTAACAGGGGAGCTGAACCGGATGCTACACCTGCTGTCAGCCCAGTGCACGTGCCATCAGTTTTGATGGTCTCCTGTGAGAGAAAGTCACTTGCAGAGTTGAACAACTGCACCAACACAGGAGTTCAGGTTACAGGGCTGAAACTTGAGTTCTTGGAAGATTTAAGACCAATTTCATAGAATTGTTAAGGTTGGAAGAGGCTCCTAAGATCATCCAGTCCAACCATTAACCTACCGCCACCAAGTCCACCGCTAGACCATGTCCTCAAGCACCGCATCTACCCATCTGTTAAACCCCTCCAGGGATGGGGACTCAACCCCCTCCCTGGGCAGCCTGTTCCAATGCTGGAGGTCTCTCTCAGGAAAGAAGTTCTTCTAATTTGGTTTCATATGCTATAAGAACTTACATTCATCCTAATGTTTAGTCTTTAGCAGTTCTACGTGTGTAACAGACATACAAGGATGTGGGTGTCATGTACCAGCACAAACTGGTCACGTTAGCAACTAGAAAGCAAAAGGCAATGGAGGAGTCAGAAAGAAAGCTGCTAAAGAGCAGGAAAAGAATGAGACAGTTGTGCTAGGACTGAAGAAGCTAATAATGTCTTGGGACTATGGTCACTATTCATCACCTCCCTTCTATGAATACTTCAAGAAACTGACTGCAGACGCTTTGAGACAGGACCACAACAAAGATAGGGAGGAAGCAGCAACTCCCCAGGCAGGGGGACAGGGAAAGGTGGACTTGCCTCTATCTTTGCAAACTAAAAGCATAGTAAGATGTAAAAACATCTAGTGTAGGTGCATCCTCAATGAAGAGGCAGTTACATGGGGTGAGAGGAGTTGCCTTCAGTTAGTGTCTCTTGCCCTTGTTCTCCACTAACTCTATGGGGAGCACAGAAAAATACCTGAAACTGAACACCCAACCAAAAGCAAGTCCTAACTGAGGGGACTACAGAGGGAGAACAAAATGGGGTTCATGAACAATCAAACCCAATGGCAACACTGATCACGTTGCTGTTCACCACCTCTCTCCTCCACACAGCCACTGCTATGGATGGAGAATGAAATCTGAAGGGAGACAGAGCATAAGTGGTACAACCTGGCTTTAGGAATTCAAGAAAACAACCCTCCCCAACTTGTCAGGATTTTAGGGTCAAGGCATTTACACAAAAGAATACTGTCCATTTGCACATCCTAATGCATCAAGAAAGTCACAGGAAGCACAAAAGCACCCATCAGAGCAGCTTTTGCTGCCCCTGCAAGACAAGAGAAATGTTAATTTAAACGGCTTGCCTGAAAGCCATCAGCAGCAGAGAGCAAGTGCTGCAACATCTGCCACGATGAGACAAACAAAAAAAAAGATACTAACCAGCTTTGGGCTGGAGCATTTGCCAGCAAGCACTGACAGATCCTTACTTGGACCTTGGGTTTGAAGCATAGTATCACTTCTAACAAACCATAGTTTGGGGTGCTTGAGGGTTTTTTGGCAGACCTCCAAAAAGAGGAGAAATGCATATATTACTGCAGTGTAAAATGCCAAAAATATGCATGAATGAGTGTAAAAACCTCAAACCAAGTGCAGGGCAGTAACCTGCATTTGGTCTCACAGCTTTGAATAGCTGAAACCTGTTTATCTGCTTTCTGATTCAGAGGCCAAGTGAAAAGATTAGAAAAGGCTCAGTTAAGATTGTGTATTCATTCAGGTTACATACTGATAGCACAGTTCAATACCTTGCCACAAAATAATTTACCTCTCCCTGCTACAAAGATATTCCAGCTTGCCATTAGGGGAATAGTTAAAGATACAAATAAAGCGATGTATGAGTGTAGAGGGGTTTTTGCAATGGTGATAGGAAGTTTCTTGATTAGAAAAAACAATCAGTACAGAGGGGTCTACCAGCTTTCACTTAGAGAAATGAATTTTTAGATCTTTCTCCTAGAAAGTTCGTCTTCAGCACTGGAACAAAGGTGGTTGGCATTCCATCTGCTTTCTGTCCTAGGGCTGTTGTGTCCAGCTCAAGCCAAGTTGGACATTTAGAAGGCCTCCTCTCCTGTTTGCATTTTCTTAAGCAGTCCTTCCCCATGCTGGGGCATATCCAAGTTCTCTCTCCTCTGCCTGCCCACTTTTTTCACAAAAATTACAGTAACTAGATATTAGGCAGCCTTTGCTTCAGAAAGCTGGGATATCTGAAGAGAACCTCCACACAAGCATCCTTCTCTCTACTGAGGCATTGAATTGTTTGGATTTTCAGTTGGTTCTTTTTATTAACAAATAAAAATACAAAAACTGAAAGCACCATGTCGTGGAACAGAAAATTTTCTTCTACTGATTGTTCGAAATTGCTCAGATGTGACTTCAAGGGGAATTTTGTGGCTAGCACATGCTTTTCTCTATAAAAAAGTATAGCAGTTTCATTTTAGCACTCATCTGATCTACATCTCTGCAGCACCATCATCCCTTTTTCACCACAGAGGCTCTGAGGTGGAATGGTGTGGAGGAGAATGGGCTGTAGCCCCTCTACAGGAAGTGTTTGTATGCAGCTGCTAGAGGAGCAACAGCATTTACCACTCTTTATCACAATCCTGGTTGAATCTATCTCAGGCAAACTCCTAGAAATAGGCTTAAAAGGCAGAAAAGGAGGCTTAGGTGGGGGGGGGAAAGGAAAAAAGTTGTCTTGTGACAAGGATAGAAAAAAAATGGGCTACAGGATTAGGAGATGCTTTAGGAACTCCCTGACCGGAGGTTTTAAGATCAGTTTAGAGAAACATCTGTCACAAATTGTTTAAACGTGCTGACTGTGTCTGGGGGCAGTGGATCACCTGGAGATTTTTCAAACTCTCTTCCTGCCCTTTCTTGTATGATCAGAAATGACAAGGCAGAAGTGCAGAACACCACCTCAGCCAAGGATGGAGTTTAATGGTGCTTCCCACTCCCTTTCCCCCTACGCGATAAAGACAGACACGCAGCGAGCTCTGTCATCAGGCACTGGAGAGAGAAGGGGCCAGGAGTTGGTAAGAAGACAAAAGGCACATCAATTCACTTTCTGGTTAACTTAAAGCTTTCCATGGAAGCAAACACTATCTTTGGCACCATTAAATTGGATTATAAGACCTTCAGGGCTCCAGTGTGTCTGTTCAGCTCAGCACCACCTCACTCTTACCTATCCCTCTGCCTACACACACAAACCTAAACACCCACACCAATTACCCCCACCACAGATAATTCTTACCATACAACAGTCACACAACTGGGATCCCTGAGCTTAGGCACAGTGGCAAACTTCCCACTAGAATCCCTTCTTTCAGGGAAAGGACAGCTCAGCCTACCTGTGCTGCACAGACCCACGCTCACCATCAGAGTGGTCTCGGAACTCCCCTCTTCCTTTAGGCTGTAATTATTTCAGCATAACTCCACCCCCCACAATGCTACTTCTTTGTTTAATTACTTTGTGGAGCCCTGGATTATCACAGGAATTTTCAATTAAATTAAAAGCAATAAAAACCTATTTCAAATTGTTCGCTTATTGTGCTTGAATCACATGCACTTAACGTGCTTGGATGGAGTCCCTACTTAGCATTCCTTCTGTCTCAGTGACCTTGAAGTTACTGAACATCTGTTTCACCCTTATCTTGCACTGAAATATTTTAGACAGATGTAGCTATAAAAAGTCATTGACCTCAAAATTCAAGCCCTTAATTCAATTATTCCTATGAAACCTATAGTTTGTGCATAATTAAGTCAGAGAGAAATGTGGTCACATACTGATTTTTTTTAAAGCTCCTGGCAGAAGGGAGCCCTTATCAAGAGAGCTCCCACAAAAAGCCACAGTAACATGGAGATGGGAAATATCAATGTCAATTCAACTCCCTACCCCGAAGGAAGAAAAAGTTATCTGAAGCTATTATTGTGCAAAGCTGAAGGGGTCTCCTGCGTGCCTTTGATCATTTTCAATGTCTTAATTCCTTTTTCTGGTCCTTTTGTTCCTGATACACACTCTGACCAAATGGAAAGGAACAACCTGTTCCTAATTACTCAGGTCAGCTCTGCACTTTCCACCCAGCACAGCTGAATGCGGACTTGTGCGTAGGTGTGCAAGGAGCATCCTCACCAGTGGCCAGGAAGAACTGGAAACAAGCCTCCAGTGCCACAGGCACGCAGCTCCAAGGTCTCATTCCCATCCAGATTTGTGCCTTCCCTTTCTGTCAGCCTCCCACACCAGTGTCAAAAAGCTCCTGGTCCCGGGGTAGCCTCCACAAGCAATTACCAGTTCTCTGTAGCCCTACACAATCCCTTTTCCACTAATTGCAAAGTTAGCAGGAGCAGGACAAGCTGCTGGTTACAGACATGCATTTTCATCCTGCTCTCAAAGTCCCAAATCTGAGTCCCTGCTTCCTGAACTGCAGTGAGTTTTATTGCTGTGGAGGACAGAGAGGGACTGGGGAAGATGATCTCATGTTGCCTGCGCTCCACTCAAGAGAACTACATTTCTTCATGGCATCATACTTGGCACTCGATTGCCTCCTAAAACAGAGGTAGAGCAAAGCACTTAAAATCAGGTAATCATTCTTCCATATCTCTGGCACTGGCTCACCATCTAGTAGGGACTGAAATTGCTTCCACAAAAGTAATGAGAGTTCTGCTATTAATTCAAGTGGCAACAGAATCAGGCTTGGCAATAGGTTTCTCCCTGCCATTAATAAAGCCTGCTCCTCTCTTTTACTACCGCCTATGTTCACAAACACACACACCCAGGCAAAAAGTCACGCTGGTGCCCTTGGCATCGGTCACACGGTCATTTTTCACTGATTCACATCGAGTGGCTACCTGTTCAGTGTGTGATTGCTTTTCTTCTTCCCAATTTACATCATCTTTACCCTTCCCTGGGACATAAAGCGGGATACTTACTGATGCCAACGGCCGTAATAAGTTTAATCGCAAGTTCTGGGATTTCACACTGCATAAAGAAAGGTTCCAAGATGTAACGTCCAAATGCCAGTGATATCACTGCTGTGGCAGCAGGGCTGGAGTAAAAACAACAACAACAAACAGAAAATTAATCTGAAAAAGTCCATAGATTAGATTCTTGTGGGATCATGCTGCAATTTTACTACCACAGAAAAAAAACCCGCGCTTAGTTTTGGTGCCTGCTTGTAACTTTGCCGGCCAGGTACCGGGATTTCTGACCACAGCAGGAAAACACAAGCTGTTCAGCTTTCCTCAGTGGTTTAGATCCTGACACGAACACCTCTTCCCCTGATTGCTCTTACAGCTGCCATGTTGTGAAGCAGCCTTAAAAGGAATGGGAAAAATATCAGCAGAAATCTTTGTTCACTCCCTCGAAGCGGATGTGGCCAGGACTAGATTGCCCCGAGCAGAAGGAGCAGAGGATGGAATTTTGGTGGCCAGGTGTATCTCACCCCTCAGAAAAAACAAGCAAATTAATTTCAAGCAAGCTGAGCCTTCTGCTTTGCTAAGTATCAAAACTTACCCAAGCCTGTTATTAAAATCAGAGACAAGGCAAAAAAAAAATACCTGAATGAAAACGGGATTTCCTAAACTGCAAACACAACTTGTTCCCTGTATGGGCTAACAACTTCCCAGTATGGCAGGTGAGAGCCAAGTACAGAAGGCACCTACCATGGAACAGAGAAACATGAAGTAAGGCATGCAGGCAGCTGTTGCATGTACAAATCTGAAGTGCCTATAACATTCAAACGGCCTCTTTGAGGTCTCTTTATATGCAGTCCAGAAGGCCAATCACACCCTGGGCTGCATCAAAAGAAGTGTGGCCAGCAGATTGAGAGAAAGGATTCTGGCCCTCTGCTCTGGTGAGACCTCACCTGGAGCACTGTGTCCAGCTCTGGAGCCCTCAGCACAAGAACATGCACCTGCTGGAGCACATCCAGAGAGCCACAGAAATGATCCAGGGGCTGGAGCATGTCGCCTTTGAAGACAGGCTGAGAGAGTTGGGCTTGTTCAGCTTGGAGAAGAGAAGGCTCCAGGGGGACCTTCTAGCGGCCTTGCAGTCCCTGACAGGTGCCTATAAGCAAGCTGGGGAAGAACTGTGCATGAGGGCAAGTAGCCACAGGACAAGGGGTGATGGCTTTAAACTACAGCACAAGAAGTCACCAGGAAAGGAGCAGGTACAGCAAGCACCCCAGCACACACCAGGGGTGAGTCAGTCACCTGGCAGAGCACTCCCACCCAACCCCCAAACACCGCGGCAAAGCACTACGGGCCAAGCACTCACACGGCCACCTTCACTTGTTCAAACACCAGCCCTTTGTATATTTTTTTCTTTAGGTATGTAACATACCTGAAACCTGACCTCTGGGGAGGAAAACTACTCCTGCTCGTACTGGGTGAAGATGGGTGTTATGTCAGGCACATCTAGAGCACACAGTTTCATCAGTATGCAGGCAGAGTTTTAAGTGTGTCCCCTAGACTGTAAAATAGTGGCTGAAAAGATATACAAGAGCAGGAAATGTTGATTTTGGTTGCAGCTGCTCTACCAGCCCGTGGGTGTGATAATCCTTCAATCTTTCAGAGGAAAAAATGGCTTAGCTGAGAAGTGTGCCTGCATCTTCATCGCCCCAAAACCGAAGAAAACCCAACTCTAGGTACATATTAGGCCTCTGCTTCTTTGATAGCAGCAGCCAATTAGTTTAGCCATGCAGGAGTCGGATGTAAAACTCCACACAGAGTTTCGGCAGCGCTGCTGTGATCATCACAAGTTCCAACACGTACACCTCCCTCCCTGCCTCTCAGACTGATGATTACAGAACCCACTGACGCTCCTTCCCATGCAAGATGATTATTTTCTGGGCGTGGGGCTGGGGATGATGACTAAGAGTGTTTTCAAGACACTCCTGAGACGCTGTCACGTGTAGAAAAGTAATAGTTCTGCAAGGAGAGGAATTTACAAAGCCTGGTTTCTTGTGGGCATTTGAGCCTGGGTTAATAAGGTTCCCCTGCCCGGTGAGGTATGGGTTAAGCAGGGGATTTCCAACGCTGCTCTCTTTATTTGATTCTCTGATGTGCTACGTTTCACTTTCTCGGTGAAAACACGGGTCTGCCTCTCCTGTCAGCTGCTCTTTCTTGTCAAAAAGTTAATGTGGGTGAAGCATCTGCCCTTTCATCACGTTTGATGGAAGCTGTGCAGTTAACTCGGAGGTTGCACATGGGTGGGGAGGATGTAAGGCACCGTCTGACATACACAATGATTTCCTCCGGAAACAAGGTGAGGATTTATGGATTCATAATGACTCAGCACCACCAGTGCTTTTAAACTGCTAGAACTTGTCAATATTATGTAAACATGGTTGTGATTTGAAGTGAGGCTTCTGCTTTTGTGACTAATTTACTGATTGGGGAAGAGAGGGGAAAGGAGTGCTAACTAGCCCGAGGCAGGAATGGAGCATTCCCCAAGTCAGCTTGCATAAATGAGCTGCCCTCTTCTACATGTAACGAGCTCTCCAGCCTCAGCAATACTCTAAGAAAATAATTTAAAAAAAAAAACAAAACAAACACAATTCAAAGGGCCAAAGTTGAGCTTGAAACAAAAATCAATTTACATTAAGAAAACATATTTGATATGATTCAGTGATTCCACTTCTCCACATTATAATTCACCTCTACAACATCAAGGGCTGCAGGAGCCATGGGCTTACACACCAAAACAATACTTGGACATTTTAGGACTTAAAGTTGCTTTGCTTGACCAGTTAGTGCATTACATAGTCATCAAGAGCAAAATTCTCCAGCATCACACAATATGTGGGGACCTAAACTGACATATACAGAATGCATGGTATCCCAAATCCAAGGACTGGGCAGGAGCTTCACCAGGAGTAATTCCTGTATCTAAGACAGCTGCAACCACTCAAAGAGCTCATGCCAAGATGGAGAAAGTGGAAAGATGACTCCCCTCTTCTACTACACTACATACAGGCATGGCTATTAGCATTTTAAGTTCTTAATGGCTATGATAAACTTTGGAAAACTAAAGCAGGCAGCTTTAATTTGTGGTGTGGGCTGTTTCCTTCAAATCTTTTTTTCTCTCCCATATATGCACATATGTCTTCTTGGACATTCCAGAGCAGACAGGCACCCAGTTCTCTGAAGCAACCATACCAAATGAACACAGTTCATTGATCAAGATGTATTTGATTTGTTTTGCCCATTGTGTACTGGAGATTTTAATCTGTGGCTGAGAAGTGTATTACTGTGGGAAAGGAAATGCAGAAAAAATCCAGGACACACTTACCGAATGATGAGCAGTTCAACCCACACTCTCACAAAAGCAGGTAACGGGCCAAAGGCCTCCAGGATATAAGTGTAGTGACCACCAGATTTCTTAATGCATGTTCCTAGTTCAGCATAGCAGAGGGCACCTGTGAGAATCAAACAGAGGCATCACAACAGACATCCAAAGATACCTTACAGATCATTTACAAGCTAAACAAGGGAGCTGCTGTTGCATCACAACTACTTTTGGTACATTTTAATCTTTCCTTCCAGGCAAATCTTTCCTTTCCTTCATCCAGCCTCACAGTTAATCAAATCATACATATATGCAGTTATGTTTATGTGTAAAACCCCAGAACAAGCTCTTTGCTGTCGATGTGTTTCATCACTCACCTGTATCTTGTGGAGATGGACAACAAAACCCTATGTCATGCTAGCTACCCCAGCCAGCCCTGTCTGCACTGCTAAGTGAAAGTCTTCTGACATATCCCCTTGTTATCAAACGATGATCAGCTCCTGTCAACCTCAGAGAGGCCTGGCTCAGCCTCTGAAGAAAAGACAGGACATCGTATTACCCCTCTCCAGCCACAGGCAAAGCAACCAACTGGCCAAAATCTGGAAGCAGGAATTGCAGATTAAGAATTTTCCTCAATAGTACTCCCAACATCTTGGATTCAGAACTCTGAGGATGGCTTTGCCCTGGCTTTTCAGCACTGGTGTTACAGAACCACGGGATGATAGGGGCTGTAAGGGAGAGCATCTAGTCCAATGTAATGACAGCTCGGTTAGTTTCTGCATCACCTTAAATACAGACCACTTCACGGGTTCATAGCTGGGGGTTCATTTGATCCTTTGGTGCACTTACACTGACTAAAATAAAGCCCAAAGCATCATCTTGAGCTAGCAGAGGGGAAGTTTGGACTGGATATCAGGGGGAAGTTCCTCATGGAGGGTGTGGTGAGGTGCTGGCACAGGCTGCCCAGAGAGGTGGTGGATGTCCCAGCCCTGGAGGTGGTCAAGGCCAGGTTGGATGGGGCCCTGGGCAACCTTGTCTAGATCCAGGCCTGGAGGTTGGTGGCCCTGCCTGTGGCAGGGGGGTTGAAACTCAATAATCCTTAGGGTCCTTTCCAACCCAGACACTCTGTGACTCTGTGATCATCACGCCGCTGCATTAGTTCACGCAGCAGTGGTTCAGCCCCCTTTGGAGCAAGTGCCAGCGGCATTCCCAGCTCCCCAAGAGCTTCCCAAGGTGTCTGCCAGCACACCACACAGCCTCTGCCATTACAGAGCCGGCAACAGCCCGCTCCAACTACGATGACCTGCATGAAGCTCCTTCACCCACGTGCTATCTGCTACTGTTGCTTAATGAGCCATCCCCTGACCGCAGAGCAGCTCCACGGGTGGAGCGCATCACTAGAGAAGCATACCACGGCAGGCAAGCGTAGGCACCCCTTTTATAAGTCTGAAAAGCCAGGCAAAAAAACTAGGAATAAAGTTTGCAAACACTGCATCTCATAGAGTTTGGGTCAGTGACATACAGGGACTCATTTCGGCTCTGGTCCCTGCACGCTTCATGACAAATTCCAGCCTCGCTCGTTTGTTTGGTTTGGGGCTTTGCAGCAATGGGGGCAGCTTTTATCTGCCTTATTTTATCTTCAGCTTACCTGAAAATGTACATAAAGGTATTCTTACAGCCACATCAAAGACAAAAAGCTATTGATGAGATCCTCCTTGCCAGCCTCTTGTGGTGAGGTTCAGAGTGAAACGAAATGGTTTCTTGACACGTGTTATACACACAGCCTCAGCAAGACCTTAGGTGATCTCTGCACATGATTTTACTATAATTAAGTCATGCAGGGATTTAAAAACACCCATAACAAAAAAAAAAAAACAAAAAAAAGAAAAAGAGTAACTGTAATAGATTTGTTCAGAGAAAGAGATTTATCTCTTGCTGGACCAAGTTACACAGTTCTTCATATCTTTAGGTCTGGAAAATGACCTAGAAAATCCATCTGATAAAAGACATTTATTCTTTTTGCACAGACTTTACTTCACAGCCAGAAAATTACTCCTATTAAAATTAAAGCCAAAAAAATGTAATGCTTAAGCAAATTTCTGTTTTGACTAAACCTAAAGCCCAAGGTCCTCTGACAGGGTTCCAAATCACATGCGAGGTCATTCTCTGCAGGGGAATCTTGCTTACAAAAGGCAGGACCTCCCCACTTGTACAACAGATCCCGCTGCACAGTGTCCTGACACACTCAGCATCTGACCAAAGTGGATCCTGGCTTGGCTGCTTGTGCTTCTCTGTTTGCCTTGGGTGGGCTTAGCCTCTAACCAGCCCGTGTTGCTTGTAAGCCCGAAGCCAATTTACACAAGGTGGCATTTGCCTGTTCCACCTATTAAGCAGACACGTGTTAACCTGTGTTTGTCCTCTTTACCTCCTGCCAGAAAACAACTTGTTTCTGTTTTAAATAAAGCCAATATTCACGTTAGTCCTTCGGCTTCTTTGAGATTAACTCATTAAGTAGGTCAGCGGACCTGCCGTCCCGCAGAGGCCAGGGTGGGGTTTTCCAGCCTGAATGTGGGGCTTTGTGTACAGAACAAATAAACTCGCGTTCTCCAGGATCCAATCACTCCCAAACCACACAAAATTGGTCAAAACTGTCACGACAGGCAGCCCAGCAATAAAGCTTGTGTTACAAATCTGTTTCCATCTCCCTGTTTTCAGCAGCACAATCTTTCAGAGCAATGCTGTGGGTGAGGTATGAAGTAAAGAGCAGGAACACAGGACTGGGGAGGGGGGTTATTAGTGTTATTACACTTTTTCTCCCTTCCATGCCAATACAGCTTAAGTCCAGTGGGGATTACTCCTCTCAGACCTTGCTCTAGCCTCAAGGGAACTAAGTCGAGCTGTCTAAACACTTAGCCGGTGCTTGAGCGTAGTGACCCGCATCCCCAGCAGCCGGGGGCCGTACAAGCAAACCTCTCCAGCCAGCAGAAAAACATCACACACAGCACTTCATCTGGCACACAATGGACACTGGCTTTTCCTGTTCCTTTCAGGACCCATAAGAAGCAATAATTTATGCTTCCAATCTTAGCAACCAGCACCGGAGGGGGGGAGGACGGGGGACAGGGGTTGCATACCTCTGCATTCTCCACACAACCTATCGTGCAGCAAAACCCTTCTGTAGCCCTATTGGTCCTCAAGCTCCAGCCTGTGCCTCGCTATCCAATGGCAAAATCAGACAAATACTTGCAATAATCCACCAGCCGCCCCTCTGGACCAATTAGAAACTTTGAAGGGACTTACCAAAGAGCGAGAGGATGCCACACACTGTCCAGACTGTCAAGGACATGCCCACGCTGCCTGTGTTCTGCAGGATGCCTTTGGGAGAGATGAAGATGCCAGCGCCAATGATAGTGCCAATTATGATGGATATCCCCCTCAAAAGTGTCACTTTCTTCTTCAGCACTACTTTCCCCTCCTGGGCCGGCTGTCCGCTGTCCAGGGAGGGCAACCTGCCGTTAGCTTGCCCCTGCAAGTAGCTTCCATTGGAGACTGTGGTTACAGCAGCTTTCCTAAGCATGCTCCAGTGCCACCGGCACACCAACAGCCAGCGCAGGCAGCCAAGTTTGCAGCACAAACCCAAGGGCTGCTCTTGGCTTGTTGGGTTGGGTTTGGGGTTTGTTTTTTTTTTTTTCCTTTCCCCTGTGTAGCCAACCACTTAGTCTCTTCCTCTGCCCTCTCTTATCTTCCCAGCTGCTCCTACACACAGGTAGCAAGCTCTTAAAAGTGTGTTTGAGCCTTTAGCGTGATCCGAGCGCTGCTCGGGAACACCTGCGCTTTCACACTGCGAGCTGGTACTGCCCTATCATTGGAAACCAGCTCAGCTTCCGCGTGGACTTGTATTTAAGCTCTTGTCATACCAAGTTACTCCAGCTGAATGATGATGCAAATTCTCCAGGTTTGCATCAGCTATTTGAGAAACCTCTGGCATTACTCAGCACTTCTCTCTCTCTTTTCTTTTTTTTT
>VXBZ01012552.1:77344-97263 GCA_013399135.1 Heliornis fulica | reverse complement strand
TTTTTCTCTTCCCCTCCTTCTCTTTTAAGCAGTAGGGGCATGTTGCACAACCGACCTGAGGGTGGTGGGAAGAACTCAAAGTGCTTGTGAGGAAGCCGAGCCAATCAAGCTAAGCACATTGCCCTCCACACCCCGAGACACGCTCCCAAATCCTTTTTTTTTTTTTTTTAAAGCAACTCAGAGCCAGAAACAAAAGCCTGCTTAAACACAAAGCTCGTCAGAGCGTGAGGGGAAAAAGGAATCAAACGGGGTACGTCATTGCTGGGTCTAATCCAATTTATTTCTTGAAAAAAAAAAACTCCTCTTAACAAGAGTTAAGTTTGCTGGGGTTAGCTTCTAGTCCTGCAGTTGATCAGCCTCTCCCACCTCCACGTTAGCTACCCAGAAACCTCTCCAGGGACGCCCTGTACCTACCCCAAGGAGACCTACAACCCCCTTGCTACCCCGAGTTGCCTAGCAACACACCCAAATCAGCCTAATGAGAACCCCGGGGTTACTTCCCCAGAAGTGCAGTTTCCATACGTGTGGCGGGCGCGTTTCGGGGATGTGGGTAGGCAACGGCGCAACGACACTTCCCCTTCGCGCTCTCAAGGGTTGCAGCCGCCTTGCGTGGGAGATCTGGCAGGAGGAGGACAGCACACCCCAGAGCACGGGATCTCCAGCGGCTCCAGAACCGGACGGGGAGTTTGGTGTTACCCTAGAGCTTCCCTGCCCACACAACCAGGTAATCAGATGCACAAATACTTTTCTCTCACAACGCGAACGCTCGCGTTCGAAACGGAGAAATTAAACTGTTTAAAAAAGAGGAGAGGCCTCATAAAACAGAGCAAAAAAAAAACCCAAAAAAAATCAATAGCCTTCAAGCACTTGCAAACTAATCAGGCAGCAGCCCGTGCAATACATGCCAAAGGGGAAAAAAATCCTTCCCAGCAGAACTACTGCAGCTGCTCGGGGCTTCGGATCAGATCAGTGCAAAGAGAAATGATTGCCGCCGTTACGGCTCTCACTGCTTAATGAGGACCTGGGATTGGGGTAGGGGGGAGGGTTTTCAGGGGGAAAGGTAGCAGTTAAAACACTTTATCGTTTGAAAAGCAGGCACTGAGCTCAGGGCACTGCTGTGCTTTCAGAAGTATCTGAGAAAAAGGAGATCCTGGAGTATCAGCAGAGCACAGCTGTAAAACATCGGTGTTTTCAGGTATATTTTTGGTTATAACTCACCCATAATTACCTGCACTGAGGTAAAAGAAAGCCTTAGAAAAATGAAAAGCTTATCTGGCTTAAATGCACACAGGTAAAAACCAAAGTGAGTGTAGCTTTTGGCTCTGCTTGCCTGTCTCCTGAACACATCCCGCTTCTCCCTCTGTCTGCAGCTGACTCCTCACACTCCCGGTGCCACCGCGGGTCGGGGCCGTGATGCCCCTCCGGCATCGTGCCACGAGGACCTGCGCGGGCAGGACGTCCCAAGCCAAGCCACCGATGTTGGTTACGTGCAAAGCCACGAGTAGGTGGTGTGCTGGGCAGAGGTGCTTTCCCCTAAGGTACACTTCACAGGCTGCCCTCAACTATGATTATAAATGCCTGAAGTAAGTAACCAGATCAAATCAAACCAAGAGAAGGCACTAACCGCAGAACTGGGTTGGGCTGGCAACTTTTCATTTTCCAAGGCTATTTGATGAAGAAGCACATGACATCTTAAAGCATCTAATAATCTAATACTTCAAGGTAATCATTCTTAACTAATGCTTGCCCCTTAGTTACATGGGAAGATGGTTCCAAGATCCCGAGGCAGGTCTCAGCAGTCCAGCTGTCTCCATCGGCTATGCGATAATAACGCCGAGCGCTATAATGGCTTTCAAATTCCCTCTGACCACTAGCCAGAAGAATGTGTGTTTGCCCATCAGACATAGCTATTAATGCTCTCCCACGCAGGGAAAAAGGGTGCTTGCTGCTTCTGTGGGGTGCAGGGATAACATGCATGCAAAGTTTAGGACCATGTGAAATTCCCAGTGAAATTTCTAAGGTGGGAAGTAAGGAAGGCTGGATGAAGAAAACTCTTCCTAAATACTGGCAGCTTGCTAGTGATCACACTGGTTTAGCCTTCCCAGTGAGCACTCCTGTGTATGTTGCTTCACAATGCTATTCACTAAAAATAAATAAAAAGAAAATAAAATACCACTATTCTAGATCTCCTTTGAGTTCAAGCCTTATTTCCAATTATCAGCTCCACGCTGGAAAGGGAATACTTGTGTGGTTTTGGAGAATGATCTATTACATTCTGGAAGTTTCACAAGAACTCCATCACCTGAGCCCAGCCCCAAGGAGGGCATGAAGCTGGAAAAGGCCTATTACTGTCTGCTGCTCCCCCCACCCCCTGTTACACAATATACTCAATAAATCCACTCCAATTATTTGTAGCCCACCAGCCACTTGCATTTGAATTATTCATCACAGAGCAAGGACCGTGGCATCGCTATGCAACCACAACACACAGTGCTCGGCACCTTTTCAGAGAGCTCTTCTGAAGGCAGGGGGGTTAACCTGTCCAGCTCTTAGAACATCTTCCATAAAAACCCACTCTGAAAACAGAACAAAAAAAAGGTATAAGGTGCAATTTTCTTTAGACCAGTGAAATTATTTGAAGAAATGTTTCTCAGACCGCTGCTCTGAAAATAAACCTTCAACCTTTAATGGCAGCTGGCATTGTACACTGCCTTTTATTGTTTCTCTTTGTTTGGTTCTTGGGATTTTTCCCTCAGTTCATAGGCATTTTCTCTCAAACAAGCATTTTAAAGCATAACCGAGATCATCAGTGTGAAATGGTTTCCTTTTGAATCTCACCATCTGCCCTGAACCCCCCGATCCAGTGTGTGCTTCAAACTGAAATCTTTACCGGCCGGGCCTGCGAGCCCTCCTGCGCCTCCACCCTGCAAAGTGCTAACCCAGTAGCCAAAGGCACCCGTCCCCGTGCCCCTTGTCTGCTGCCATCGGTGGGCTCTGGTGACCAGGACCAGCTGTGCTGCTGGGACCTTTCACACTGTGTAAAACATGACCTTTCTAACAGCTGCTTCACACTACTCCAGCAAATGAAATACTCGTCCATCCCGGGGCATAACCATACTGCAGAGTGTGATAGGCTGAACATGGTGATACTGGGCACCCCTGATTCTCACTCTCACAGAGCTTGTGTCAAATACCCAGACACAGCGGCCTTTGGATTCCAAAGAAGCTACAATTCTGATACATGCCTCAGGGAGTGCTACAAAACACACAGGGCATTCCCCTTGCTGGGAACGCTACAACACGCGCTCACAGCAAAGCAAAGGACCTAAAATTCAAGCCTGGACTTGAGTTTCCACTTCTTGAGCGCACAAAACCTCCTTAATTCCTAGGTGCAGCAAGCGTACCCTGACGATCCTTCCGAGCTCTTGCATATCAGCTTGTTGCATCGAGCTAATCCACAGAGTCACAAGCCAAGCCTCGGGGCCACACATTGCCACCATGGCTGGAGACACAGGGAATAAGAAAAGGAAGTACATCAAGGCCAAAGAGGCAAGGAAAGCCCCAAACCCCTTTGTGTGGGTGGCATGGTATGAAGCAGTTGCTTAGAAAACCGAGCTGAGGCCTCTTTGTATAACCCAGAGCTGCTTGTTAAAGCAGCCCTGTACGAAGGCAGTTGTCTGGTTTCAGATGTCAAAGGAGGGCAAAGTACCTGAACTATTTCTTTATTTGTTTCATGTTGATAATCTAACGTGGAGAAGTTTTGACTGGGGATTTTCTGCTCGTTTTGTACTGATGAGAAATAGTTTAACTAGTGTTTGTGGGGAGCAGGTAGAGTCAGGGTGGGGTGAGCGATGTAAGGACTGGGGTGGCACTCTGAATTCAGTGAGGATAGTGTCATCATGGAGCCTACAAAAATCTCAGTGGAGTGGGGAGGGTCTTGAAGTTACAGCACAAACCTGGAAGAGCGAGAAGCCTAAAACAATTTATTCTTGTCTCTACTACAGGTCCAATCTTTAACTAAAAGTGGAATTGCTGAAAATGTTGGGGAGAATAAAGTGCTGAGAATATCTATTTTGTAGTCACACTCTCACAAATTATTACTTTGAAATTATTTTGCATTCCATTTTGTGCCAGGAAGATATTTCAAAGAAAAACAACAAAAATAATAATACGAATCGATGAAATAAACATCCAGCTCAAAGGCTTTAAAAATAAAGCAAAGAAACCCAAAAGCAATTCAAAAATATTATTTCTTGTGTTTTTGGTAAAAGCTTCCAACAGCATACCTATGCAGTCAGCAAATAGAAGTCTGATGCCAAGAAGACAGAGACAGCAGTTGAGAAGGCAAATACTTCTGAAAGTTTCTCTGTCTCAAATTTGCTGCTAGCTGCCAGTCAACTTTTAGCTGGAGAAGAAAAAGAAAAAAAAATTAACAAAAGGAACAGGGGGGAGAGGAGGGCAGTATTTTAGAAATCCCTCCCTTTTTTTCTGGCTATTAAAACTTTTTTTCAAAAGGCATGGCGATTCTGGCTGAACACTTCAACATTTTAATGATTTTTTTTTTTTCCAAGCATGCAAGAATCCTTAGTGCCTGGTACCAAGTGAGAAAGCTCCATGTGAGACAAAGCCAATTCGTACCAAAGCCCTGCATATGGGAAAACATCACTGTGCTTTATACCATCTCATTTCTCATATTCAGGGTAATACATGATCAGAACCCAAGAAATGCTCCATATCAGCATCATTCCTGAGTCTTCTGTGTTTGCATTTCTCATCAGCACAATGAGACGATTTTCAGAGTTATGACATTATTGTTCCTCTGCTTTTGGATGCAAACATTGAGATTTGCCCACAGTCTTCAGGAAATCAAGACCTGGGGGTAGATTTCTGTCAGTACCGCGGGTGCCAAGTACGTGGCACAACGGCAAGATTGCTGCCGGCTTCAGGAAGTCAGGATCATACCTGAGCTGTCTCAGGCTGGGCTGCACATGTGAATTCATCAGCACTGATGAAAAAAAAAATATTTGGATTTCTCAAAAATAACAAACTGCTCACAAAAACAGCACCAAGAATGTCTTTTCTCTCTCATTTCTCACTTTTCCTGACAAGAATTCTCCACACTAGATAAAAAGCTGGTAATGTGAAGAAATCATCAAGCAGATGCCTAGATTATCAAATTCAGGTCTGGTGATTTAATTACTCCCTATCTGCTTTTTTGTGTGTGTGTTTTTGATAGCATTTATACAGCATCATGCATACAAGGAACAGAATCCCAGGGCATTTGCCTTACTCCTCTGTTCAGGCACTGTACTTTAGGTGAATCATGTTCTTCCACTGTGAATCAAATCTTTGTGTTTTTGGTTTTTTTAAGGGTTAATGATACTTCTCCCCATTCACAGGTATGACTGATTCAAAGGCTGAATTCTGTTACCAAAATAATCTATCCAAAAATCTTGGAAAGGAGAACGTCAAGAACTTAAGCAAAGTTTTCATTTACCGCCCACTCCATGGGGAAATCTCTCAGATCGCTTGTCTTAATCTGAAGTTCAGTTCCTTATTCTCACCCTCAGCAGAAGGTCACCCTTCCTCCCCATCAGGTTCAACAGCTCACTCCCCTCCTGCTGCACACGACTCGGACTGGATGGAGCATACATTCAAACTTATTTGATGTTTTCTGAAACAGAAAGCTACACTCTACCCAAGAATAATTGTAATGGGATTTTTAGCTCCCTTCTCATTCCTCTCTCAATTGCCAGATGCTGCAATAGCTGCATCTATAGATTTCTCTTTTGGTTCACTTAATGTAGCTTTTTTGTCTGGAGACCAAACAAGTCTTGGCTACGGCCTCTTGTGGGTCAAGAACACAGTAAGGTCAGGCTCCAGTCAATGCATTGCCAGGTGCTTTGGGCTTCTTTAGCACCACCAGCGACGGCAAGACGTGCGTGCCGAGAGCGGGGGACAGAAGCATCTCAATTAAGGGTTGAAGCAGTGACAGAGTTTACTGCCATGAGAAGGGATTAAAGTGCACAAAAGCAAAAGTCCACGTGTGCAGAACTGCTTCACTGCGGTCAATCACTCACGCTGCCATCGTAATTTAGCATTGAAATGCGGCCTATGGATCCTGCAGGGAATCATTTTATTGGCATCTAAATGCACATACTATGTCTTGTTGAAGTATTAAAAACTCCATCAGAAAGGGCACTCGTTTGGAGCACTGCCAAAGCACTTGTGCTAGCGCAGCTCCATTTATTATTCCCACATTTCAATCGAGAGGTGCATCTTGGTGCTGAAGTCAGCCTCCATTTCTTCTCTGAAAGCAAAGTCCCTCTCTTCCACATCCACAATACACCCTTCAGAGATGCTGCCTATTCGAGTGGGGTAATTTTATCATGGTTTGGGACAGCAAGAAGGTTCTGGAGCCAGTGTACAGCAGTCGCTTGCAGCATGTGGGCACAATGAGAGCATCTCCGCCTTGACTACTCTTAGACTTTAGGATTTTGTGCAGAACAGCTACCACATCAGAAATACACTCTCTTCCCCCTCACCACATTTGCTGGGAGGTACAGGCTGTCTGCAGCCTCAGAAGTGTCCAGGACAACAGAAAGCAGTGACATGGATACCTAAAGTACATTTCGAACTCAAGCTTCACGTCTCAACAGCTCAACCCCCTCTGTATCTAATGCACCACTTCCAGCCTTCTTTTGTCCCTCCCACATTTACTCTAACCCAAGAATTAAGAGAGAAAGCTCTTCTACCAAATGCCTCCACCTCTATCATGGGCTCTTTTAGAGCAAAACAGACTCTAACTACAGTGTTTTATTCTTTGTTAGTATCTTCCTTGCACTTTGAGAAGGAGTGGTTGAGAGTACTCTGCAACAGCCCACTCTGAGGACTCCTGCCTTAGAATAAATTGACATAATCAGCATTGCTCACAGTTTTCCAGAAGGTCCAGCTCCCCCCCTCACTGTACATAGACTGGAAGAGAGGGGTTCTATGGGACAAAAGACTCCCACCCCTCTCTCTTGCATACACATTGCTGAAATTAGGCATCAATACAGAGAGAGAAAAATGTATTTAATCAGCCATCTCTATAGCAAAAGCAAATCCTGCTCACTGCATAACCTCTCACACAGCAGGAACCTTCCCCTTAGGTTTACAATCCTGAACATATAGCTATCTACATTACAGGGCATCCAAGTGGCTTTGTAAGTTCGAGTATGAATTATATATATTTGGGTTAAAAAACTGTTGATGAAGTTAACTGTCATTTGCAAGCAGCACAGCACCTCCCTGTAAGAGGTACTCCTGCGTACAGAAGGCTCCAAGAGGGAGCACAGACAGATAGAATCATAGAATGATTAGAGTTGGAAGGGACTCCCAGAGGTCATTTAGTCCAACCCCCCTGCAAGAAGCAGATGCTGCACTCTAAACCACGTGAACACTTAGGAGAAAATAGGTTAAAGGACCACAGAAATTTAGGTCAGGGGAAACCTGGCCTGCTGTTGTATCAATTTATATTCAGGATACATGATGCAGGCTTTTATTTATTCTTAATTTAAATAAAAGATTGGAAAAAAATGTTTCTTTGGACAGGAGTGTTCTAAGCAGAGGGATCATGCTAATCATTTGAGTATATATTTTATGAATAGCTAATTAGCTTCAATTTATTGAACCCTTTCAGAGAAACTATCCCAAATCAGAGAAATCAGAGAAAATATCCAAATTTTGTTTTCTGAAAGCAACACAGATTTAAAGGCAGCTCCTCAGGACAGTTTTGAATTTGGTATGTGAGGGATATCTTGTTATTAGCTGTTGGCTTTATTTTCTTTTAATCTTTATTTCTCACCTTTTCTCGCACCTTAAGCACACTCTCAGTTCTGAGCTAAAGTTGGAGCCATTCAGAATTGCCACTGGTGTCATGTCTCGGGCTGCCACCACATCTGCTTCCCTCCAGTGCAGAGTCAACTCAACTCAGGGCACGAAGACACAGATTTCTGTGCAGAGCAAGAACAAGCAATATCATCAAAATAGGAACTACTCTATTACAGGTAATTTGGGAGTGATTCCACTGCTCCTCCCCTTCCAAATGGGAAAGGTTTCATTGCTCTGTCCTCAAGAATGTATAGAAGAGGCATTAACACTCAAAAAGTGCTGACATATCCTGCAGCCAAAGCAGAGGTTTTTCATGGGCTCTCCCCTTCACATGGCCAGCCTTGCTAATCTTTGCAGAACAGAAGGTATCACCATGAAGTACAGTGCAAAGGACTGAAAGGTCAGAGCAGTAGAGAATTTTATATTATAGAATGCATTTCTCATTATATTTCAAATATTGCTTCTTCTGACAAAAAGTATTCTGAACACATTGGGCAACGAGACAGAGAAATTCACCCTCCTGATAGATACTCTGGAAATCAGAAATGATGCTCTGAGCAGCTGCCTGTCTGCCTTCTACTCTCCAGGAAGGGTACAAACCCCAGTTTTCCTGGAAGAGTTCCCTCTCCTCTTGTCTTCTGCATGGCATACACATATATTTGGGAACCTATGTGCCACAGCAAAGCCTCAGTGTCACACAAGTCTCTCCAATGCTTGGGACAGCATTGTCCTGATTTAACTTTATCTTGTGAGCGTATCCTACCCCAGCCTTGTCGATCCAGATATACAAAACCCACCTCTGTAGGCTTCAGGATCTCCTACTAAGTGAATTCATCTTGTTCAACCTGAAAATGAAGTGATGTCCCCACTCCAAACAGCCCAACGTGCCATCTGCCCAGTCAGTACCTTTCCTCTCGATGTAAACAAACCATACGCACGCAGTTTCCAATCACTTGGAGTGAGTCAAGCTCTAACTCCTCACCCCACATACACCAGGGGTAGAACTTCATCCATCACCCCTTCTGCTGTCCTGAGCATAATAAACTCAAATGACATGAAATCACAATGTCTTGTCAGAAAGTGATCTGCAGCTCCTTGGGGTAAGAGAGCTGTGCAGTTTTATTTCCTCTCCCACGACCTTGCATTTATTTCCCTTTTCTCAGATTCTGATAATTACTGACTTGGGAGGGTGGAGGGACATGTTTGGGGACAAGAGCCAGGAGTTTTGCCAACCTCTGGCTTGAAAAAGTGGTTGGTTTCTTCTCTATTTTGGCAGTAATATTTACATTAGTTTCCTTGCATTCCGTGACCATAGCTAGCACCAACTTCAGTTTATAAGGGGAAATTGTCAGAGTATGCAAAAGTAATTCCAAAGCTAAAAAGCAGGAATGTTTCATCCTCTATTTTCTGGATTTTCATATGTGTATCTGGCAGTTTCTGTAATTGAAGCAGCAGATTCAAAACTCAGCACCACAAAATATATAACAAGGTGCAACAGTACAAACGTTTACTGGGTTAAAATGAAACCTGCAACTATTTTGTTAAGCAAATAAACCCTGAAAGCTAAAAAAAATAATAAGAATCTGGGAACAAAACCAAATATACATTGGTTTGGGTTTTTTTTCCTTGAAAATAAATGTTCAGGTGCTCAGCTATCACCCAGAGAGAACACTTTGGCAGAGCAGGGAGTATGTGAATGCAAATGAAGGGACCTTTGGCTCTTTCCTCCACAACCACTTGTAACAGAGCCTAGGGATTGTATGGATTGTCCCCCTTCAGATGGCAAAGGGACAGCCATACCTGAGGCACTGCTGGGAGGGCTGCAAGCTGGAAGCAGCAGCCACAATGGGGGGCAGGCCCCAGTCCCACTCTGGTGTGAGCAGTGCAGGTGCAAGAAGAAACAACCTCTCTTTCAGTGATGGCCAGGAGGTGTAGCCTATCACCCACAGGTATTTAAAATGAAGGTGTTACTTAACTTTATCTGTGTGGCTTTTCTGCCTCCATGCTCCTCTTGTGATTTGTAACCACAGAAACTTCTTTGCACTAAGGCCTCCTCCACACATTCCTTCTGGTTCTCTTCCTGCTCATCAGAAGGGTATTTTCATCTTCTAGAGTCTGACAACATTCTGAAGAGCAAAACATTATAAACAGATTATAAGCAGTGTGCATTGAAATAAATTACATGTTTAAATGTGTCAGTTAAATTATAATGCTCAATTAGACAGCTAATTATGTTGAAAATGCAGTTGTGTGCAGGTTTGGATGGCCACTCCCCCAGCTTGCCCGGCTGTTTCATTCATATATTGTCATATTTAAGTTTAATCCTTCACATACCACTTGGTGGGAGGTTTATCTAAGTGTAGTCACACAAGGCTTCACTGTTACTTCATTTAAAAACAAAATAAATCCCAAAACATTTCAAATACAATTCAACATCTGCACTGGGTTTTACTACATGCCATCTGTATTTTAGCAGCAGTAGGATTTGTGGGACTGGGCTCCCAGACTTCTTGGGGTCACATTCCCAAAGGGCTTTCCCTCTGTTTATGATGTCTCACTTTCCAGGATGGTTTTTAATGACTCTTTACTGCATCATTTCACAAGGAAAAAAATATATTTCCTTTTAAATTTATGTTAGCATGTGAATTTTACCAATGACCTTTTGAGTTAACAGAGAAGCTGTGCATAAAACCATAACGGACACAATAATATTTCTAAACCACCATATTAAAATTGCCACAGCACTCATTAATACAAGCTAGGACCTGGAAATCAAATAGAAGTATCCATCAGCATCAAGTCATCAACATTTGATTCAAGGATACTACCTTGGTATGACAAAATACATCCTCATATGTATTCATGGCACCTTATCCCACAATCATCATGCAAAATATCTTTTTAGACATATTTTCCATGTTTCACCGTTTCATTCAGTTTCTATACATTTACAATGTTTAATGGCAACCACTCTGAAGCAGTTATACACAGCAAAATCCAAGCTCTCATCATGATAACACTTGCAAACAGCTAAATGCCCCATTTGGTGATTATAGAGAGCTACACACCTCATTTCTTACAAAATGAAAGGAGTCTCCAGGAAAGTTCATCAATATAACTGTGTCAAAGATTTAGGCAAAATAAAGACAGTTTGATACCACTGAAGAGGTAAAAACTAAACTCCACCTGAGCTCAGCATACTGCAGCGTCTCAGGCAGCCAGCTGTTCTTTTCAGTTCTTATGCTGAGATAATACAGAAAGACTGAGGAGGAACATCACAAGCCTGACCATATTCTTTCCTGTCTTGCTTTTAGGTCTTTCTTCTGAATGGTCAAAATTAAAAGTTTCATTTTAAGGTCTAAAACCACTGCCATACAGTTTCTCCAGACTGTCAGGCCATACGAGCAGTAATTATTTGTGAAAGTGTTGTCAGTCAGCCCATATTTCCTGATAATCCATTCAAGATACCTCTTAGTAAAGAAAAAAAACAACCAAAAAAGCCCCAAAAAACAAAACAACAGAAAGAACCCTGTGGCTGTAGCTCTGGGCAGAGATGGTAGTAAAATCCAGCTCCTTGAGACAACTAAAATGAATCTGGGTAAGTACTGCAAATGGCAATGTATGAGCCTACTCCAACTTTGACAACGCACGAGATAAAAATAATAATTTTTAAATTACTTATTTATTGCCTCTGTGGTCATTCAAGAGGGAAAGCCTTCATAATTATGTTCTGCTTTGTCCTTTCAGGACTCAAGATATTTCAGGGGAGCTACTGCGAGAACTGCAACCAGGGAATTCCAGGGTATGTTTATGGCACACGCTACAAATTATTAAATTCCATTTTTAAACTAAAAATTCTGTTCAAGCCTCTTTTCAAAACCTGCATTAAAATCCACACATCAACCTCAGACATGCTGCTGTGAATGGCTGCTCATGGTACAAGAGCTGCTGTGAAAGACAGAGAGTCAGGGTTAGCATTTATCATCTGGTCCTAAGGTCTCATAGCAGTGCCAGCCTATGAGCCAGAGCGTGACACTGAGAGGGGCTAGAAACTACTCAGAGATTTGTAGAGGTTCTTTTGGCTGTTGCTAAGCCCACTGCTCCACAACAGATTGAAAACCCAAGAGGTTTTCCAGCTGAAGTCACGTGTGTGCTAAAGAGGATTAACACCAACAGCCAACTAGCAAATGCCAGTTCCTTTCTTTCAGTTTTTCTAATCCTTTCTATTCTGAAATAAAACCTTTTTCTTTCTTTCTTTTTTTTTTCCCTCCCTTCCCCTCTTATTCTGTTTATTTCCCCCCTTTTGGAGTAAGGCTTAAAGGAGGACAGATGTCATTTAACATGCATCTAGCGCTACAGCCTGAGAGGATGCAGCCTAGTTAGTACATCTTGCTTGAAGCAGAGTATTACATCCCAGAACCCCTGGAACATCCCAGGGTCACAACTGCTCACTTACACCCATCAGCCCTGGAGTGCTTATCTCTGCCTTTTGTCCTCTCCCAGCATGTATATCAAACAAAGCCTGGTCAGGGAGAAGGACACCTTTGGGTTCCCATCCAAAGCGACTGCAGAGAAATAAACCAGAAGTGCCAAAGGAGACAGGCAGAAGGCAGCACCGTCCCATCAGCTGGCTGGCTGTCACCTCCATCCACATAGAATCATAGAATCATAGAATGGCTAGAGTTGGAGGGGACTCCCAGAGGTCATCTAGTCCAATCCCCTGCAAGAAGCAGGGACACCCCCAACTAGATCAGCTTGCTCAGGGCCTCATCCAACCTGGCCTTGAACGTCTCCAGGGATCCAGGGGCATCCACCACCTCCCTGGGCAACCTGTTCCAGTGCTCCACCACTCTCACAGGAAAGAACTTTTTCCTAATATCCAATCTAAATCTCCCTCCCTCTATTTTGAAACCATCACCCCTTGTCCTGTCACAACAGGCCCTACTGAACAGCCTCTCCCCATCTTTCTTGTAGGCCCCCTGAGGTACTGGCAGAGCGCTAGAAGGTCTCCCCGGAGCCTCCTCTTCTCCAGGCTGAACAGCCCCAACTCTCTCAGCCTGTCCTCGTAGGAAAGGTGCTACAGCCCCTTTATCATCTTTGTGGGCTCCTCTGGACCCTCTCCAACTGGTCCATGTCCTTCTTGTGTTGGGGGTTCCAGAACTGGACACAGTACTCCAGGTGAGGTCTCCCGAGGGCAGAGTAGAGGGGGAGAATCCCCTCCCAGAGGGGGAGAATTACCTCCCAAAAACATTACATCTCCAAAACACTCATGGCATCACAGCCTGGCATGGCTCTAGGATTACTATTCATGCACAGTAGGTTGGCTGTGTTTGCCAAGGAACTTGGATTGTTTCTCCAAGCATTGTAACTAACAGACCTCTCCTTTTTCCCAGGTTTGAATAGCATAATGTAGTCCATGCATACTTCTTCCTAAAGAATCAGCCTTTCCACAACAACCTGGTGTGTTCCCTTGGTGAACTCTCAGCTGAAAGTTAAGGGAAAGAACAAATAGAGAAGGTGGTTGGTTGGTTTTATTCTAGTGAAAAAAAGCAAGACCAGAGGGCTGTGGCTAATACTGAGCCAGTATTATTCATCTTTCCCTTCTAGGAACAATTCCTTTCACAACAAATACGTAATTTCTGGTTACCTCGTTAACTGCCATCGCCACAACAGTTCTTCAAGGCCTGGCAAATGGAGTTCCCCAACAGACACTGGCTGCATGCAGGCCATGGAGAGCCAACCACAGCTCCAGGGCTTCTTGTCTGAGTTCTCACTATTTTAATTGCCAAAACACAGCTCCACTGTGAATTTACATAAGCCCTTTTCAGGCATAATTAACTCTGGGGGAAAAAAAGATGTTAATTTTTGCTTGAGTTTTAATTTTTTTTTTTCAGAATAATCATTCCTATTAAAAAAAATAAAACACACACCCCCCATCCAAAAAAAATCCCCAAATCAAACAAACAACACTGTGTTCTTTAAATTCTCTGCTTTCAGTTCAGAGGGGAGTTTTCCAAGATGTCTTTTGACACAACTTTAAGGAAACATACAAAAAATAAACAAATCTTGATCTTTGCTAATTTCTATCAGGAGGTTATTTTTTTGTTGTTGTTGTTAATATCATTGAATATCCTTCACAAAGCAATCTGACATCTGCATGCACTTAAACTAGGAACATCTCAACATTTCCCTTTTAAAATTCCTCGGGAAGTAGCGGTCAGATTTAAATGCCAGAGATGAGGAAGATAAATTTCTGAATGGTACCTCAGAGACAAGTTATAGCACATTTTAACTATTACATTAAGTTTACTCCAGGTGGGGGGAAAAAAAGAAAAAAAGCCAAAGGTAAAGGAGACCCCTGGGTCTCTTACACTATTAATTTAGGTCATAAACCTTTGTAGCACTAAAATATTTCAAATTAATTCCCCCAGAAAAGCCTCAAACAAGTATTATTTCACTTTTGTAAAGTAAAACTCTTTCAAAGTACAAAGTTGGCTGAGACAATCTGAGGTGTTGCTAGAAGTGGTACGTTAGCAGAGCGAGAGACCGATCACATTAAGCTTGTAAAGCAAGAGACCAAAGCTTGAGCACAGCATCTTTCTCTCGTGCCTTTTTGTGATGGAGTTTGATTTGAGATAACTCTGCTCTCAGATATGAGTCCAAAAATTGGCTAATTTGGATATCAGTATAAAATAAGCAGGATTTTTTCCACCTTAGTTGTTTCATTTCTTACAAATCCTATATTCTGTGTTCAATTACCTTACACTAGAGAGTCTCTCTACGTTTCAGACCTTAACAAGCACATAATTCCCTTCAAGAAATACTCCTCTGCTGTGTTTGAGGCATTAGCCATTTGAATGCTATTCAGTTCCCACAGAGATCTTAAACTCCTCCCTATTCAGGTGGAGCTTTCTACATGTAAAAAGCACCACCTCAGGACATAATCAGCCATGAACTTTTTCAGCATAAACCCAACAGCAAATTGAAAAAAATAAAAAAAAGGCATTCGTGGATCAAGTTTGTCAGATCTACATTTTAAAGCAAATAACATATGGAGACCAAAATGGGTAACTCCACTGTTTACTCCCAGTACGTAGGTTACATGTGAAAAACAGATAAACCCAATTAAAAGNGTCCTTCTCTGGACACGCTCCAGCACCTCAACGTCCTTCTTGAAGTGAGGGGCCCAAAACTGAACACATTACTTGAGGTGAGGCCTCACCAGTGCAGAATCACCTCCCCGGTCCTGCTGGCCACACCATTCCTGATACAAGCCAGGATGCCATTGGCCCTCTTGGCCACCTGGGCACACTGCTGGCTCATGTTTAGGTGGCTGTCAACCAACACCCCCAGGTCCCTTTCTGCCAGGCTGCTCCTCTCCCTCGACCTGCTGGCCACGCTCCTGTTGCATGGAGCAGTTGGCTTCTGGGCCGCAAGAGCACATTGTCGGCTCATGTTGAGCCTGTCATCCACCAGCACTCCCAAGTCCTTCTCCTTTGCAAAAGATGGGGATGAAAGTCCACAAGCATCTTCTTGCAACCAGTTGTTCAAAGAAATACGCGTTAGCCCCGTGACCTCTGTCTTCAACCGTCAAGAAAATAACATAATCCACCTCAAAAATAACTCTACCAGCTGGCAGTGGTAAGCAGGAACAGAGTAAATTTATCTGTCACGCTACACAAGCTGCATGAGCAAAAGAGAGAAGCAATTGCTACATGTACTTTCTGCACAGCAGAAGGAAATGCGTGTGATGTCACTATGCTTCATCCAGAGGCTCATCTGATGAAATAATCACTGACTAACCAACAGCATCTAGCTGCAGAGCCACTGATGCCACCAATCATTTTACTTTGACGTGGCTATCAAGCAATTTCCTTTGCTTTAAACAGAAAGCAGTCCACTCGCCTTTGTTTGCTCTGGTACAGCCATAATTAATATGCAATTTGCTGTGATTGCTTTCTTCATAACTTTCATCATCATCTTGTGCTTTTGGCATCGCTTTTTTGCTGTGGAATTCATTACAGATTAGCAAATTATAAACAGCAAAAGGAGCTTACTTCAGAGCACAGATCATGTTTGCTAATGTAAAATTTGGGTAATTTTCTCAAGACTTCCTCTATGTGAGTAACAAACAAGAGGGAATTTTTCACTAGACTTTTAAACTGAGGAAATCAGTTTACAGCTTCCAAACGACTCTGGACCATGGGAGGGCACTGGGACTTTTGTTTTCACCACTAGCCACTTCCCCTTTCTTGCATTCCCAAGTCCCACTGCCTACGCGGTGACTCCGACGCTTAACTTGAATCTGGTAAGCAGCCCCATGTACTCCAGTAAGAAATAGGCTTTAAGGCAGGGATTGGGTCTTTAACTTACAAATATAAACCTACCCATGAGAGGGAAATTGCTGAGATCACTCTGGATGTGGGCACAGACAGGCAGCATCTCACCCTGGGTACTCACACTGCTGTCCATCCCCACCAGCTCCTGGATGGGGCAGGCATCTCTCCCATCTATAGCACAAGCCCACCACAGCAAGCCTGGGGCCCATCTCAAGAGCCAGCTGGGCCCAATGCTATGGAAAATAAGGCCACATGGTACAACATGCTTTCTTGTCCAAGATCTTCTGATGGACCAGAAACAAAGGCTTTCTCATAACCTGGGAAGTGGAACAAGACCATTGCTGCTTCAATGAAATTGTCTCAGTCAGCTGTGTAAAGATGAGTGACTACTATAAAGCCCATGATGGCATCTGTCTCTTCTCCCAAATATTGAGAGATGTGCAAAAGCAACACTGTAGCCTGCTGTAATTTGAGAGAGAGGAATCCCAATTCTTTTGAGAGGACATTGTCTATACAACAAAGTTCTTCACCCAAACTCCACCCATTTGTTGGATGAGGAGAGAGGAATAAATCACCTCCCTGACCTAAGCAAAGATAGCAAAATCCCAAATGTAGGAAAAGTCCCTAAGAGCTGACTACTTTGGCAGGCTTAGGTTATGTCCTCTTTAGTACCCTGTACCTCTGCAAGACTCCACCACGTTAACATCATGATGCATGACACACACATGGCCACAGCCATCCCAGTGCTGGCAAGGTCAGTATGAATGCTCAGCCACTCCAATCTTTAATTTTCTTTCTTTCCATTTACATCTTTTCTAGGAGGAACAGGAAGCCTTCCTGGAGAAGGTGGGTTCATTACAATGCCTCTTCCTTCCAGTATGGGTTGTCACAGGCAGACAGGGGTTAGGCTGGGCTCATAAAGAGACACAGAACATGCAGAGCGTGCTGTCTCTCACCCCTTGCCCTGCTCTAAGTTAATATGAAAACTATGCATGATTAATTCTTAAAAATTCGAAAAGATGATGCCCAAGGCATCTCTAATCAACTTGCTGGTGAGGTACATACAATCCTGCTGCAGCCCTGCATGGCAAACAAGCTACACAGAATTTTAATACAGCAATTACCACCTGCCACTTCAAGATAATGATTGCCTACCAACCCACTGAAGACGTGTGTGTGTGCATCAACAAGAGGGATAAACTGTAAGCTCCTTCAGAAGAGGAGGTGACAGAACAAGGTTTTAAACCAGGTGGACCTCCCCATAACACTCAAGGAGGGCAAAAACAATCACCTAGGTGAGGTAGGTTTATTTGCTATGAGGCTGTTTTACAATACACCAGGTCAGATACTGGCAGCTTAACAATCAACCAAAAAAAAAAAAAGAAGAAACAGGAAAACAGGACCACCCACCCATGTCACAACACCCAGTGTTCAAGTAAAGCCCATAGTCTGCCCAATATACTGGCATGGACAGGTCTTTGGGCAGAGAAAATGTTGATAACTGAGCAAAGAGCAGTGGGAAAAGTGGAAAAGGTTTGGAGAGCACACCTACTACAGGACTACAGGGAAAAGAGGAACTTGGGAAAAAAAAACCAAAAACCAAAACCAAAGGCATCATTTCCCTCTCCTCTGCTTGTCTTTCTGACCTGTCCCTGAGCTCCAGTGCTTTTCTGACACATCCACATAACCCTTCTGGGCCATAAAAGGCTCTCACAACAAAAGGTGTCAGAGTTCCACTGCTCACCTAGCATTACACAGCCCAGCTTTAAACCAAGTGCAGCCAGATGGAGAGTCAGAGGTCACTGGTTATTTTTAAGTTCCATCTCTAGGAAAAGCTTTTTCCCATGGACCTTAACTATCAGTTGAAGTAATTGTGTGTACTCTAGTGTACATCAAGACATTATTATGCTGGATCCAATCTACAGCAAGCATCTCTAGCCACACAAAAGTAGCACTATGTATTTATAAGGACACAGTGATGGACAAAACTTGGCAGAAAATCTTGTGTAAAGCAGAAAAATGCAAGAAGCTGCCCCTGGGTGGAAAATAAATAAATAAACAGATAAAATGGCCCATATAAGCATGGCTAGGCACAATTTGCTCATACTTGGGACTAGTGGACCTTGGGAACATAAAAGGAATTGCAGAAGAAACAACTGATTGCTTCATGCCTCCACCCCAGCCAAGCAAGGGAGCAGCTAGCTTTGAAAAATAGCCCAACTTCCTAATGAGCTTCACAACAGCACATAGATTTATTCAGAAAAACAAGAGGTGACAGTGAGAAACATTGCAATGGATCAGAAAGCTGCAGGGTTTCTGCCCCTGTGGGTAGATGCTGAGATAATAAATTTGCTGCACTTAGTCTCCTCAGTGTTTTGTTTTGAGAATATGAACCCAACCCGTGCTCAAAATTCTACCAAAACCTCTCACTCCAGGCACTTTACATGAAGTATACATGTATCTATACACACACAACTCTGCTTAAGATTACACAACCATTTGAGGTGTAGACAGCATGAAAATGCCTACATGGGAACTTTCACTAGAAATTTCTGGGCATGAGATTGGTGAGATTTTTCCTCCCCCTCTAGACAACAAGAAATTTCCAAAACAAGAATAGAAGCTGGAATGTAGATTCTGATTTTCAAAAATAGTTTTTACAGATGTCTTGTATTCAGTGCAACAAAGTTCAGTGATTAAGAAGAAAAAATGAAAATTCTATAATGGACTAAAAAGGTCTAAGAGAGCGCTTTTTATGGATGAGGACCACTGAGTTACAATATATACCCAATGAAGTTGTAGTAACACTTACTCATGCTCTTTGCTGCATTTATTGGTGAAGTAGGAAATGGGGTAAACCAAGGAAATATTGCTGAGGGAAGAGAAGTAGTAAGAATTTTGCAAAAAAAAAAATTCTGAAGTCACAGTAATATTAAAGTATGGGGCAATCTGGTGCCAGATGAAACCAAGTCATCAGTGACATCAGAGGAGTTACATGAGCACACAAGGATCACAGAATCACAAGGTTGGAAAAGACCACTAAGAACATCGAGTCCAACCATCCCTGTCCTCTCCTAAACCGTATCCCTGAGCACCTCATCTGTCTGACTGTTAAATACATCCAAGAATGGAGACTCAACCACCTCCCTGGGCAGCCCAAGAACTCTTCTGGTGAACAATTTCTCCCTAACATCTAATCTGAACTTGCCCTGGTGCAGTTTCTGAGACAGCAAGCAGCACTCAGATACCAAACCCGCTGACCGTTCTGCCCACACAACACACACATCTTCCTGAGACACGTCACTTGTGTCCAGTAGCAGGATTTTCTGTTAAAATGACTTTGTTTTGGGTTTTTTTTCCCTAGAGACAGCACCTATGACTCCAAATACCTAACATTACTTTGTGGAATAGATCTCCTGCCTAAAGCTTGGTTCTGCCTGTGTTTGAAGTCTGCTTTAACAACAACATATAAAATAGATGGGCAGACAACGTCATTTTCTACTGGAAGTCTAGAGTTCAATGTACAGCTTCCTCACTGCTCCTCTGCTGAAAATTCTCTCTCTGAGTAAGTGTGGGAGATGGATCTTCTCTCTCAACTCGAGAGGATGGGTTTGGCGGATGGAGCACTCGCTGGATAAGGAACTGGCTGAATGGCCGCACTCAGAGAGGGGTGGCCAACGGCTCAATGTCCAAGTGGAGACCGGTCAC
>VXBZ01012552.1:62900-76705 GCA_013399135.1 Heliornis fulica | reverse complement strand
GAGGTGGTGGATGCCCCTGGATCCCTGGAGACGTTCAAGGCCAGGTTGGATGAGGCCCTGAGCAAGCTGATCTAGTAGGGGGTGTCCCTGCTTCTTGCAGGGGGGTTGGACTGGATGACCTCTGGGAGTCACTTCTAACCCTAATCATTCTATGATTCTATGATTTCATAAGGTGGAGCATAACACAATACATTCCTGCATTCCCCACTCCCCTGACAGCTGTCTCATACTCAGGTCTTCTCCCCAGAGATTGCACATCACTGCATGTCATGAGTGTCAAGTCAAAAACACTGTAGGCCCATGGAAGTGTTTCCACCTGTTCTGACTTTGCTGTTAGCAACTCTTGGTCCATCACCTATGTGAGCATAATTAAAACCAAAATGAGGTGTTAGGGGATTATTCATCACCTTTACAGGTAATGAAACAATATTGTACCTGGGTTTTTTGGTTTTACATCCATCTCTTGTTCTTTAAGAGTAATATTTTTCCTTCTCATACAAACATTTTCACAAATTTATAGCAAAGCAGGAGGAAGTATTAGGAATATTTAATTGTCATGGTCACAATCCCAGCTCTTGATCTTTTGGTACTCAAATTCATCTCTCTAAAAACCAGCAGTATGCCTAAAGAAGAGGACAACAGTAACAGAACACAAAAAAACCAAAGGGCTCGAAAATGCCCAAACATGAGGTCGAAACATTCAGCAACTCTAAAACTGTAACAGCTACAATAAGAAGAGATAAGGAAAAACCCACCAGGCACAGGAATGTTGGGCCACATCCGAATGACCCAAGCGAAAGGCCAAGCGGAGCAGTCACCTTGCTGCTGGGGTCAGGGATGCCGGTGTTTTGCTGCTAAAGCACGGCCTTTACAGGGAGGACGTGGCCACAAGCACCTCTAAATTTGTTTGTGATGGATAACCTTTGACAATGGGGTATCTACTGTCACTGGGTGTGCCTTTTGGGGAGTTTTTTATTGTTGTTTACACTGTGGCAGGCAGTGATTCCTTTGTGTGAACTGTGAGGTGTGAACGCTGGCACCAGTNGATGTAGATCCACACTGCAAGCTGATGCTGCTCTAAGCCTTGTCATCAAGTGACAGTTAACCTACGTGCTCTGGGGACCTAGTGATGTCAGGGATGATGTGGATTACACACCACCTTGCAGCTGACTGCTGCAGCACTGGAAGCTGATGTATTCTCTGGGTAGAAAAAGCAGAGACCACCTTTCCATGCTTTGGGGCAGTCCATCATGGAATACCCAAGACATGTATTGTCCAGTGCTGGATTCCTATGAGTTAGGAATGCTAAGGAGAAACATGCCATGCTTTGGCCTCTTCTAATCTGTGTTTTTGCAACCCAGAATTTTTGCAAAGGATAATTCTCACAGCTCTGTGTATGTTTCATCCTATCCTATCCATTTCCCCTTCTCCTATCACTGGCCATCACTGAGAAGAGCCTGGATCCATCCTCCTGACGCTCACCCAATACTTCTAGGTGTAAGACAAGAGAAGATTGTAAAGCTGTTGACATTCTGCTTCAATGTAACACAGAGATTAGTGCTAGACAGTAGACACCAGCAGCAGCTTCATCAAAGCCAAACAACTATACAGTTAGGTTTCCTTTAAAATATGTTCCACAGCTTGTAGAACCTGCTAATAAATTTCTGCAACCCATGAAGCTTCTCTGAAAGTCACCAACCAACCAAATCAGGTCCAATACCACTTTACCCCCACTTCTAAGTTTCCAAAATGAGGTTGTGGTTCAATTACATTTTTCTTCTGATAATATAACAGGAGATGAGGGTGGGGATTAAGTCATTACTCAAGTCTGTGGTTTCACCTCAGTTATAGCGTGATTTTTCAGTGCTGATGCAGGGGAAAGATGGTGTTGCTTTTAAAAATCCAACAGAGAAAGATGGAAATAATTCCAATTATTCCCAAATGCTCAAAAATAGAGGAGGCTGTTTAACTCTGAAATTTCCATTGGCAGGCTTATAATAGAAGAAAAATAAAAAGAAGGGAAAAAAACCCTCATAAAATTAAATGTAGCTTTACATGAGTAAAAATTACTCCACAAATATAACAAAATCCCTGCAGAGAATAAAAGAAATCTGTTTTTCCTAAAAAGAGGGTCTCTCACTGGTGTAAAAGGATGTGCTTGTCTCTTACCTGCAGAAAAATAAAGCAGCCTCCATGTATATGAATGGAAGGGTTGATTTAACAAGGGAATCTCCTAGAGCTTTCACAGTGCCCAGAGACAGTAATTTGAGCCCAGCAAGACTTCTGTTCTTACCAGAAAAAGAAAAGAAAGCCTGTTGATGATGAACAAATACACGTGCCTTCTTTCATTTTGCAAGGTTGTAAACAGGCTGATCACAGCACAGGAACAATTTCTGAAAAAAAAAATACTGCCTCTGTAGCTGAGGGATGTGGTGAGTCAAGAGACAAGATTCCTGCATTCCACAGCCCTGTGCAGAGTGACCAGCAACATCTCTCTCCTATCACACAGGCAGCTTCTTACTACCAAAACAAGGGTAAGAAGAGCATCTTATCAAGAGGTGAAGCCCAAGATGCCTATTGTCTGTATGAGTGATGCAAGATCATACTCCTCAGGAGCGCATCCCCATCCCAAAGCCACCCTCTAGGCTCATTCCAAAGAGCACATCAAAGGCATTACATAGAAGAGCTGGTCTTTCACAGGAACACTGAACTCAGAGTCCCATCAGGATCAGTAGCCATTGGGTAGCAACTTTATAAAACTGACTTTGCCAGTGACAGCATCCTAATTAATTCTCTACTCAGGTAATTGTGGTTCTACAACCAACAGCTCCTGAGGGCCCTCTGCTCCCCTCCCTTGCTACCTTCTCCATTTCCAGTATGAAACTGTTCAGTGTGGTCACACCACTCCAGGGGTGGTCACAGTTACCTTCCATCTGCTGCAGAGACTAAGTTAAAATGAGCAGGCTATGTAAGGATTTACCCTCCAAAGACAGCATAAACACTTGAAGGAATGACTTTATTATCATCTTTAGACTGTCCTGGGGGTAACATTTCTCGTTCTAAATTCAAAACTTTTCTATAAGAGAAGAAAAATTCCCAATAGGATAACTTGCATCAAATTTTACTGTATGTTTTCCTTAATATTGCCTATCTTACTTTACAAATAGCCTTTCTTGGGCTCCAGGCAGGAGAGCTTATGAGCTCCTAGCACATCCCAGTTCCAGTGAGTTTCACAGATTATTCATGTCTATGCACCCCCTCCTACCTAGCAACTAAACATCACCACAGGCACACTAAAGAAAGGCACATAAAGGGAAAAAAATTAACAGCAGCACCTATGGTCTTAGCTCACCAATGCTCTGTTCTGCAGCTACTGTCTTTCAACTTCTGCTTTCTTTGTATTGTATTTATTTAGGTCCATATGAGAGGCTAAAGTCCTCTCCTACTTCAAAGTTATTCTGAGGAAAATCCACAGGAACCTGTGTGGACATGGCACCTCCTGACCTGAAATTGGAGTGAGGTCCAAAGTCAGGATTTATAAACCTGGTGGTAAAATTTATGGCAGCACTTAAAAATGACACAGTTTAATTAAAATGAGAAATGCTAGGGTGGGGTGGGTTTTTTTTACTTTTTTATAGTTTCATGGCCAGACTGCTGCAGCAACTGAGGACTCATCTGATTATTATGATCTTCATCATAATTATTTTTCTTTGTTTAATGTTCAAACAAAGTTTTGTTTCTATCTTCCATTTCATTTTACAGATTTTGATCTTGCTAGCAGCCTGGAGAGCCTTGCTTAATTCCCCTACATGTTAGGGCCGAAGAAGAGAACTAATTAAAAAGAAAAACTGGGAAGTACAAAGACGGTTCAGGGAGGTGGGCAGGGAAGCAGCACAACAACAATTGCCAATAGATGCACACCTCATCAGCAAGCAGAATTAGTGAGGTATTATTCCAAGCAGTATTCTCTTACCCAAGTACTTCTGACTTTCCTTACTACATCTGGAAGTGTGTTTCCAACCCTATATTCACGAGGCAACTCACACATCTAAATTTCCTGTCATGACTTTAGCCCATATTGTGACTCTTCACAATGAGAGTTTATCCAAACCCACTGTAGGAATGATTTATGTCACAGTTTCCCCTCTTTCCCCTCTTTTTCCCTGAAAAATTTCACCCAGCTCTACAGAGTCTTGGAAGACTAAAACCTTGTCAGGTAGGCACTGCTGGAACTTAAGTGATGCATTACCAACTCACACCTCCCGTTCACTTGTGCACATTCATCTTGTCCTAAGGGGGAAAATGGATGCTGTATCTAGGGAAGCAATATATTTTCCACTTTCATTTTAATATAAAATAGTGAATTTGAAAATAGGCATAATTTTATACATGTTTCTCTGAAAATAAAATGGAATTGTTTGCTTTGACTACACAGAGGTGTAAATTATTACGTTGGCCAGGCACTTAAAATCTACCACCTTTCTGTGGCAGCTGGTTCTTCTCGATCAGTAGCCCATATAGGTACTCAGGTAACTTGTGACCTTTTTCTGTACTGTAGCTTTTACATTTTTATCAGCTGTAGCAGCTGTCATGTTGTAAGACAGATTTTATATACCATGGTACCAAAGAGGTGCTTGTTTAAACAAATTCTGCAAACCTTACTGAAATGCTTTCCTATTTATTCACTTACATTCATCTTAAGCCACAGAACAACTTAAAGAGCATACAGGCCCTCTTTGGGAATTGAAAACCAGGAAACAGGATTTCCTGAAAACAGAAAAAATCTGCTATTTGTTACAGAAATTGAGAGTTCTGAGTATGAATTATGTTAAAGTTAAAATGTGTCAACTCAGCTCTCCTCCCCTTATAATGGTCATGCCAAAATGTTATCCCCAAATTCGGCCTTGCTGACTTTTTAACACAAATGATAGCAGATGAAGTAGTACTCTATCCATAAGGGAAGAGGAGAGCAGAACCTGCCATACTGAGGAGCTTAATAGAGCAGAAGGAGGGACTGTCAAATTCTCACCCCTTTGAGAGGAATTCAGGTGCCTTGACAGTGGTGTCTAGTCCACTTGCAATGCTGTCAGGGATCTTCCTGTTCCAGCTGGGCTTGGGTATCTTGTGGATCCTGTTATCATATGTCTGTCAAACATACAGAGAGCATATCAGCAGGTATAGGTCTCTACCACAGTCAAGTACCTGAATAACTTGTATCTTATCTGTCTTTCACTGCCTGCAAACTATAAACTTGTAAAACATTCCTCACAGCAGCACTGCTCCTGATACTGCATCATCCATCACGGTCCATTGGCACTTGGACACTCAATATTTTATCTTAGAAAAAGGTCAGATCTCCTGCTGCACTTGTATAACACCATACACCCAAAAAAGGCATGCAACATTCAGGCAGGTGGAAGTCTGACCACCCTTGAGACTGAGTATATTTAATTCTCAAACCTATGGATCGAATGGACAAAAGTGGGACAGATTGCATTGCCCGCAGAACACGGCATCATTTGAAGAATCAAACTGCTGCTTCCGTGCCTGTGGTCTATCTGCATCCCTAGTCCACCAAAAGGGAATCCAAACACCTGGATTAGCCAGAAGTTGTGGCAGGTTCCCTCAGGCATCTCCAAAAGGGATCCACTACTCCAGAATGTCCAAGCACAGATCTGACAGAATCACAGAACTGTAGAGGTTGGAAGGGACCTCCAGAGATCATAGAGTCCAACTCCCTGCCAAAGCAGGTTCCCTAGAGCAGGTCACACAGGTCAGCATCCAGATGGGTCCTGAATGTCTCCAGAGGAGTCTCCACAACCCCCCTCTACAAGTTACCTAGATGTCATTGCTTGTAACATTCAAAGAGCGTTTTCTCTCTAAAATTAGCCCCCACTGCTGTGTTTAGACAGAGTAAGAAGAAAGAAAAATGAGAATTCAGAAAGCAACCACAATTATTCTCCCCAACTATTGGGGTTTCAAGAGACTCTGCCAGAAATTACTGGCAAAGACACTTGCTTTGAATTACAAAGAGCAACAGGGAGACAGACTTGTTAAGCTTTCAAAATTGCTTTCATTTCATTTACACCAAAGAAATCACACAGTGCTCAACAGTTCTAATTTTCAATCACAGCTCCCCAACCTCAATCCCATGGTCTCTTATTAATTTCCCCCCCCTCTTGCAGTCCCAAGCAGTTATATCAGTTCACCACTTGGATGTGCTTTGTGTCCCACGGGATTTAGATTCCAATGGCCAAATCAAGACCTTCGATTACAGGTATCACTCAAATTGCATTCAGGGCTTCAGACTGCTTTCTGCTAACAGAGAACAGTCCATCATTTGTTAGTGAAATGGTTTTAGCTTGCACTGAGACACTGCTGCTCTTTTGCATCTAAAAGGCAATTCAGCTTTTTCAGCATTGCCCGGAATGGAAAGGTCAATACCTAAGGACTGCGTCATAACATGATGTCACACAGATGCAAATGCTGTTCCACAGCACATTCTGAAACAGAGTAACCCTCAGACTCGTTGTTTAGGTGGAGATACTTATGACAAATTCCATACATACACTTGGACAGAATGTGAAGAGGTATCAAACATCCTCTTTACAGAGTAAAGGTATGCTCAGAAATAGCTATTGCAGCAATTACTACCCCATTGTCCTGCAGGCATAGGCAGTGACACACATGAAAATCAGGATTAACACACCAGGTTTTGTATGGTTACCCTTGTTGGTCAGTGCAGAGTATAAGACTTTTCATACCTAGATGGCACATTCCTTATGTGACTGTAGCTGGAGGCCTGGTTTCCCTTATAGAAGACACAAAATCTTCTGCAATTAAAAAGCAGTATTATTGTACAAGATTGAAAACTGAGAAAGGCCAATGTTTTCAAGCAAGCCCTGACCTCAGGTAGGTGAATATTCGCGTTCCCAGCTCTCTGCTCCTCAGACTACTATTTCTCCTGGGTTTGTGGCCACTCTGAACTTCCCCAAAACAGATGTTGAACTGCAAATGTTTAGGGTTAGATAACTAAGCCTTGACAGGTCATGTAAGGTAAGTTTTGTAACACTCAGCTGTAGATTGCACCATAGGCTCTGTTTATAGACAGCAGAGAAAAAGGCATCTTTAGGGCCAGGGTCATCTGATCTCTTTCACACATCTACCACCAAAATAAGACCAGTCACAGCAGAGACATTCACCCTTTTTCCCACTGCCTGGACCCAGGTGTGGCAGAGTGCTACACTCAGGACAGTAAATTCTGCTTGCAAAGGAATGCTCCTCTGTATCAGGAATGAGTACTTGCCTATTTACTGAGTAGAAACAATCCAATACTATTCAGCTTCAAGTGAGGCCCACTAACAGCACTAGTCATAATGACTCCTTGCTCTCAGGCATATATTGGAGGTTCAATTATATTTCACACATAGAGAAAAAAAAAAGAATTCTTAAAACTAAAAACTGTGTGATGTAATGAAATGTCCCTTGTACTGCAGAATGGGACTTTTAAACCTGGTGCAAAGTCTGGTTGTCAGTATCCAGCTAATTAAGGATAAACAACAGGTTTATATTTTAAATTACTAATGCCTGAAAACTTCACAGCTACAGATATGCCTCACTTCTAAAATATGATTTCTGCAATCCTACATATCACTATATGGAAATACAGGTTAGGCTACAGGTTCTCACATTTAAAGTTTTCTGGAAGTGAATTTTTAAAATCTTACAAAAGAACCCAATGACTAAAAATACTTCTGCAATAAAACTCCCTATCAATAAACATTTGAAGTTAACAAACCACCCTCTAATATTACACAAGTAAATAAAGCCTCTCAAATTAAAAAAAAACATATTTAAGCAATTGAGACTGCTGTTATGCTTTGATGTGCTTTAAAGGGGAAACATTTTGTAACTGGTGACTTCAACAGAACAGGTTTTGCTGATCCTCTCTCTTTGGCACTCAGGAGCCTCATTTCCAGTCGCTTTAGGTGCTAAAAGGGGTAGGAATGAGTTATTAATGAGGATCTTTGTTGGAGAGGCCTATTTTTTTCTTTTTTAAAAAGTACTTGAGTTTCAAAGTTAAGTTAATGACTGGTGAATGTGAAGTCTGGTCTGTATTTGCTTCCTCTAGTTAGAGCGTGTGCGTGTTTTCAGGGACTATGTTTTGGATGTGACAGCATGTAAAATCTCGTTAGCATATACTTTAGGAATGTCTCCAAACTGTAACAAATTAACTTCAAGTTAAAATCTCTTTGGAAGTTAATTAATGGCTGTAGCAGTTATGTTGAGGCTTTACTCAGAAAATGAGCTTCAGAAACTGTTGAGCTAGAGATGCAGGGCAGCAGTTTCCAGAACAAGCCTCATCACTCCACAAACAGCACTACATCTATAGCAACCCTCAGCACTATATGTTTAGCCTTGGGCATTAGAACTCAAGCATTTTGTTCCCAGCACAACACAAAACAAGGGTTGTATGTGCCCATTGTCTCCTGAGGAAGGTCAGACTCTCACTTCTGTCTTATATCCTCAAGGTCTGACACCATGTGTTGGCACATAACACTTCACCCTCCAGATATCCATTAGGATTAGCTACTCCTGTAGTAAGGAGTAAAGTAATGTGTAAGGATTAAATGTGGAGAAGTTAGGAGGAATAAGCCTGACAATAATGGGATGAAATGGAGAACAGGAAAATGCATTAAACGTCCTGCCCACAGCCCAAATGTTGCCATGAGGCTGGTTGACTTCTTCATTTTGCTAAGCTCCTTCTGCTGTCACAGAGAAGCTGAGCCTGACCACAGTTACACCTTGCATGTTCTTCTGGAAGCTTCAACCCTTAAGATATTAAATGCCACAACAAAGTATAGCAGCTGCTGTGGAAAACAATCCTCACCTGGCAGAAGGAGAAATTTAATAGAATCATCAGATGATTTGGGTACTCAGTCCTGGGCTGCTCAGGACAGAGTATTTCAGTTTTGCCTACAGTTCTAAGGGCATCACAAGAAGAGGGAAAATATCTTTGGATAAAAAAAATTGAAGCTCATTTAAAACCTGAATTTTTTTTTTAGATAAGAAATCTCACTGAATTGCAACTGTGTCACATTTGGGGTTTTCTTTCTTCCACAAACAATGTACGATGGAATAGTTTCCCTAAAAGTTAATAAATCATTTGCTCTTACCCTTTCTATCCTCTTCTATATTTCTTTGAAATATGGATGATCCACCTAGAATGTAGTTCCATGTAGATCCATTGAAAGCAAGTAAAGCTTTTCTAAAAAAAAGAAAAAAATATTATCTATTTGTGTTGCTTTTATCTTAATTTCCAGAATTAACCCTTGAAGATTTAAGTAAATAAAAGGTGAACAGCTTGAAAACACAGCAGGTATAAATTGTAATTCCTCATTATTATAATAGGAAATATGTCACATCAAGTGAAGCACTAACCACTTTCTGGATTTTCTTTTTCCACGGGGAATGCCTTGTTCTAGAATACACAAAGGACTTTGGTTTGCTTTCATTTAAAAGGAGAAATTAATTCTGCTGTTTGGATCACTATTACCAAATTTGATGGGTTTAATTCTATTTGGCCATCAGAATCATCAGACAGAGTTTAAATAAGTTGGCATTTTATCTTAAACAGAGCAGGATAAAAAAGCTGGGATCCTAACCAGGGCTACAGAGACATACACATCTCAGTGAAAAATTAACAAGCTTCTGAAAAGAGGTTAGTTTCATTTGAGGGGTGATCAGAGTTTTGACATACTTCTCCTTTTACCAATCTGACCATAATAAGGCACATATCAAGACTGCCACCTGCACAACACATTTTTGAGCCGGGCATGATATCTGCATGCAGCAAAAGCTCTCAGTCACTGAGTGACAGCAGCGATTGAATTCACTCATCCTTAAAGAAAACATATTTTCTGTTAATACCCACAAGTGCTCTGCTAACAGGAATTTCCAAAATCTGGATTATAATGACTTCAACATACTTTATTGATCTATTTTTTCTCTTTATTGGAGTGTGGCTGGAAGCAAGATGATCTGTTTTATATAACATCCTGACCTTCCCCTAAGCTTGGCAAAAATCTCAGGCATAGCTGAAGTTATGGTTACCATGTAAAAAAAAGATTTTTTAAAATGGCTTTTGAAAAACCATTCTCCAGCTAAAGGTCACTGAACACTAGTTAAATTATATAAGGGGACTGGGAATTAAGATTATGCACCTCTGGTTATTTTCCTGCTTCATGGAATGTGAGAACAATTAATAATGCAAAGATCTTACAGTATTTAATGATGCAGAGTGCTTAGCAAAAATGCCCATGCTATTTCCAAGACACCACAACATAGAACCATCTGAAGGGTTGCACAGGGTATCATCTTGTTCCTTCACAAGTTCTGAAAGCTCTACCCCACTCAAAACTTCTTTCCTGAAGAAAAGGCAAACACAATCCATATTCCTCCCACTTAATTAGCTTTGATTCATGAAATAGTTTGGGTTGGAAGGGATTTCACAGAGTCCAACCTTCCTGCAATGGGCAGATCACACAGCTCAGAGCCCCGTCCAATATGACCTTAAATGTTTCCAGGGATGTGACATCCAAAGCTTCTCTAGCCAACCTGTTCCAGTACTTCACCATCCTCATTACAAAAAAAATTCTTCTTTATATATAGCCTAAATCCACCTTCTTTTGGTTTAAAACCATTGCCCTTTGTCCTTCCTTAAAGAAGGGCTGCTCCATCCCTTTTTGTGGCACTCTCCCTCCTCATTTGCAGTTACCTTCAGAAAAAAAAAGACACTCAGAAGAGAAGGGAAGATCTTTCTTGGATTAATAATTAGTTTAAAAGATATTAAAAGAAAGGGTCACTTTTCAGAGCAGAGGGAGGAATGCAGCAGGGTCTCTGCTACACCCCGTTCTGCATCCCCAGTTACCTTCAGAATCAGTACTGCGAGAAGACAACAGCAAATTGCGAAACTCTGTCCATGACATAAAATTGTTCATGTTAATCAAACCTACACTGGCCACAAAGAATAGCAAAAAAAAATAAAAATACAGCATGTTATCATATTATAAGCCTGTCAACTGATAAGCACTGCATTGGCAAGTGTCTTCTGGTGCACATGAAAAATGCACCTCAACACACAGTCATGGCTCTGAACTACATCACACTGGGTGCCAGCAAGGCACAGAATCACAGAACGTTAGGGGTTGGAAGGGACCTCAAAAGATCATCTAGACTAACCCCCTGCCTGAGCAGGATCATCTAGAGTAGATCACACAGGAATGTGTCCAGATTGATCATGAACGTCTCCAGAGAAGGAGACTCCACAAGCTCTCTGAGCAGCCTGTCCCAGAGCTCCGTCACACTCACAGGAGAACAGCTTTTCCCTTACATTCACCTGGAACTTTCTATGTTCCAGCTTGGACCCATTGCCCCTTGTTCTATCACTGGCCATCACTGACAAGAGCCTGGATCCACCTTCCTGACACTCACCCTTTACATATTTATAGACATTAATGAGGTCACCCCTCAGTCTCCTCCAAGCTAAAGAGACCCATCTCCCTCAGCCTGTCCTCACAAGGAAGATGTTCCACTCCCTTCATCACCTTGGTGGCCCTGTGCTGGACTCTCTCAAGGAGTTGTATGTGCTTCTGGAATTGAGGGGCCCAGAACTGGACACAATACTCCAGGTGAGGTCTCACCAGGGCAGAGTAGCAGGGGAGAAGGACCTCTCTACAGCCTGAGAGCAGGCTGTAGCAGACATGGTTACAAGTCAAAGAGGGGAATCCAGCTCAACAGCTGTCATGGGACAGCTTGGTAGCCCCTGCCTGGGTCTCAAACTCAGTTTAGAGTTTGAGAGAGGCAGGAGCTGAGGGGCCAATGCTTTGCTGTAGTGCTTCCCTGAGGCACAGACTCAGAACTACAGATCTGGAGGGGACAAATGATAGAGCGTAAGGAATAGCCAAGGGCGATAATGAAACCTTCTGGTTGGCAACTTCACTTGCATCCCCTCAGTAGCAGTTCTTACAGCAGTTCTTACTCAAAAATGGGAGTTTGAGAGGACTGGCCAAGCGAGGAAAGTTCCCTCTTCCCCACTTCCCTTCCAAGGAGGGTCATATTTGCAGATTTTACTCCTTTGTTACAGTACAATTACACATGTTAGGGCACACTGAGTAATAAAAACTACATGGAAAAGAGGCTCAGGAGAGCTTGCTGAGGGTCTAGCACATATCTGTGGTCCCCTTTCCAGCCTAAACTGTAGAGAAGCCCATGGGAGATGCCACCTCACTTAGAATCATAGAATCATAGAATTGTTAAGGCTGGAAATGACCCCTAAGATCATCCAGTCCAACCATTAACCTACCGCCACCAAATCTACCCTTAGACCATGTCCTCAAGCACCACATCTACCCGTCTGTTAAACACCTCCAGGGATGGGGACTCAACCCCCTCCCTGGGCAGCCTGTTCCAACACTTGAGGACTCTTTCAGTAAAGAAGTTCTTCCTAATATCCAACCTAAATTTTCCCTGGTGCAACTTGAGGCCATTACCTCAAGTTCTGTCGCCTGTTACTGAGGAGACTTGGTTCTCTTCATTGAGCTGAGGCAGAACAAGAGCCATGCTGACTGGAAAGGAGCAAGCCAAGGAGTAAGCCAAGGAGTAAGCACACACCCACCACTGTACCTGACTGATGCAACACTAGCACTCACTTCAGAGAGATAGAAATAGATGAAATATCTGATGACCTTTATTCCCATCTTGCCTTTTGTACTAAAAAAAAAAAGCCCACTTTAAAATAACATTTGGCACAAAACCCCCTTCCACATTAAACAAATACTTTCCTGAGCCATATTTGTTTACCTGATCAAATCTTTCTTACTCACTCCAGAAGCAGAGTGATTCACTAAACACAGTATAATTAAATAATCTAGTCAATAGTTTTAATGAACTGAAAACAAGCAGTCCCTCCTTCATTTAAGGGGTCTGCAAAAAGGAAGAGGAGAAAAGGAGGAGATGAAAACATGGAAGAGGAACATTTTACTTGAGAACTGGCAACTCCTTTTGGGTGTTTGGAACAATTTTTTCCCAATTATCATGCAATTTTATTTAGCATATAGCTAATCTGAATCTAGCCCTTATACTTTGTAGCCACAAACTAAAAATGAGTGAAGAGATACATCAGGCCTCATCTTTTCTTGTTCTATGGCAGATATCTGATATGGCCTCTTAGAAGAAGAGCAATCTCATAACTATAAAATAATGGGATGGGATCTGGCTTTGGGAAAAGCATGAGGATTTTGGCAGAGTAAAACTCTGGACAGTGTAAGGATCTATTTCACTGGGACTACTGATTTTTTTTTAGTTTTTTTAATTTTTGCCTGCTTTGAGCATCTGCATTTTTATTGCTTCACTGCTAAGGGTGAATGGGAGTTGAACAGAGCTCCAGCACCTGTGGCACCCAGTGGTTCTCACTAACTAGGACATGTATGTACCCACCAAAGCTGCTCTATCTCTTCCCCTCCTCAGCTGGACAGGGGAGAGAAAATCTAACAAAAGGGTCAAGATAAGGACAGGGAAAGATCACGTACCAGTTACCATCACAGGCAAACCAGATTGAACTCTGGGAGAATTACAGCATCAGATATGTTAGGAGTTGGAAGGGACCTTGAAAGACCTCCTACCCTGCAAGAGCACAGGGAAATAGGGAATGGGGATTGTGGACAGTTCGTCACAAGTTGTCTCTACTGCTCCTTCCTCCTCAGGGGAAGGACTCCTCACACTCTGACCCTGCTCCCATGTGGGTC
>VXBZ01012552.1:37566-62887 GCA_013399135.1 Heliornis fulica | reverse complement strand
CCCCCCCCCTCCCCCCCCCCCCCCCCCCCCCCCCCCCCCCCCCCAGGGTGCAGACCTTCAGGACTCAACTGTTCTAGTGTGGGTCTCCCCTGGGGTCACAAGTCCTGCCAGCAAACCTTCTTGAAAACAGGCTGCTCCCTCCACAGAACCACAGGTCCTTGTTCTGGTGTGGGATCCTCCACAGGCTAGTTATCTACTTCACCATGGACCTCCACAGGCTGCAGGAGCACAGCCTGCCTCTCCAGGGTTTTCTCCATGGGCTGCAGGGGATTCTCTATCACAGCCTTGGCCAGCAGCAGATCTGTCTTGGAGCCACTTGGTATTGGTTCTGTTGTACATGGGGAAGCTTCTAGCAGCTTCTCACAGAAGCCTCCCCTGTAGCCCATCTGCTATGAAAACTTTGCCACACAAATGCAATATAATATAAATAAAAGGAAATGGTTGCAAAACAATTAAACAATATAGAACCAAGGAGAAAAATTCCATTTCTGATGAAACCTTTCACAACATGGCTTGTCCTACTTACCCATATATCCTCTGCTTTCTGAAGTTCTCCCTCCTTACTCATCTCTGCTAAGTACTACCAGAACACCTTAGGGTGAGGTAACTTCTTTTCAGCCACTTCCAATACAGCTAGTTTCTTTAGCATAAAATCCAAGAACAAGTGTTTGTCTTGCATTTTCAATGGATTTCATGTCAGAAAGAAAGGCAGTTCTATTTATTTTTGCCATCACAAGAAGAATCAGAAGAGGCCTGAGCCCCACCTGTATTATGAATAGGCACTCACTCCCCCCCTCCCGAGGCAGGAGTGCATACCCTCTCCCAGTTCTGCATCTGCACACATCCCAAGCCATCTGTTACTCCTGAAATCTATGTTCCCTACAGAGGACACCTGGATACACCATAACTGACTCCAGAATATAGTCTAGGTATACCTTTGGTATAGTCCCAGAGTATCCCCTCAGATAAAATTCATCAGGCAAACCAACCCCTTCTATCTTACTTGAATTTGGGAGGCTGGTCAAGAAAATACAGGTATAATTGACAACTTACAGTAACCTCTGCTTTACAAATAAAGGCTTAGGTCAAGAATGAAGTTTCTCAGGGGCTGGCAAGACTTTTCAGATGATTGGCATTCTTCAGCCTATGGTCTGCAAGACATCAGGAAATCATTCACAAATTACAACTATCATTTTTAATAAAGGCACACAGAGACTCCTACAGACAGAAGAAAGCCACCAAAGAAAGCAGAAAAATAATTCAAATTACACCTACATTTTTAAAGTCAATGTTTTAAAGTACAGTCTCCACGAGTGATCATGGGATTCTGTCTACCATACATGGTCCTCAGGCTGAGAACAACTGGGATACCCCAAAGAGAGGATGCTGCTAACACTGTGGCACCTGGATAACTAACTGCTACTGTGGTGGCTTTGCAATGTGGCTTCTTTAAGAAGCACCCAGAAGTTTCTCACTGACTCTGGTTTCTCTGTGTGTGTAGTGTCATAAATCCGAGAGTTTTCTTGCCTCTCTTCTGTTCTGAGTCTGTTTTGCCCGTGACACTGATTGCAGAATGATCTCTCCCTGTCCTTATCTCGACTCCTGAGCCTCTCAACATGTATTTTCTCCCCTGTCCAGCTAAGAGGGCAGTGATAGAGAGGCTTTGGTGGGAGTCTGGCCTCCAGCCAGGGTCAAACCACCACAGCTGCTTTCAGCAGAATGTATTTCAGGGCTGACCAGGGAAAATACGTCCTGAAACATGTTAGAAAACCATAGTGCAACGTAAGCAGGGAAAACAACTGAGCTTTGCAAAATTAAGTGTGGGTATTGACTGATCCATTCAGGTGGAGAAGTCATCAGAAAAACTGAAAAAGCAAGAGGAAAAGGCAGTTTTTGGACTTTCAAACTGCAGTTCTCCCTCTCCACGTGCTGAGGGCTGGAAAAAGCACCACACACCTCAGGCTGACCTGCTAGGAAGAGTTTGCTTTTGCAATAGGCCTGTGGCCATACACTGAGCAAACCCAGAACCTTTGATCCTGTAAACCTCAATCCCACTGAAAACGAGCAGCCACTCTCTGCCTGAGAAGGACATTTGAATCAAGGGCAGCCTGTGACCGCAGGGCTCCCATAGACATGCAGCAGCAGATGAAAATTGGACAGCTGAAGCTGCTACCACTCCCTACCTTCCTTCCCACCTGCCTAACAGATGTTGCTGCCCCCAAGGCAGGGATGTCTGATCCACTCATGAATCAACTCCTAATTCACCCTGCTCTTCAGCCTGTCCTTTGAAGGCAACCTGATAGCAAAGTTGCTCTACCACTGGTGGGGGTGGTGAGCACAGCTATGGGCAATAACAGCTTTCACTGCTTGATGTTAATCCACTGCTGCATCCCTGACCAAGCTGCCAGCTCTGCTGGAAGACCAGGTTGGCAGTGGTCCCTTGGTAGAGAGAGGAGGTTTTTGGTGCTCTCTGGTCCAGGACCGAATGTGTCTCATCAGTGAATCTGCTCCAGGCTTCACACAGGACTGTGTTTTGGGGAAGAATTCACAGGGGCAGGGAGATTTCAGATCTACACAGATGCTGAGCCCCTGCTTTAAGCCCAATATGACCATAAAGACGAGTCCTTTGATGCTATAATTCAGATTTTGGTGGGTTTCTAGCCTATCTAGAATGATAAATGTAATGCTTACTGATCTGTAGGTATCACACATCAGCTGAGGCCCAATGAGCATCTTCTAGAGATCTATATTTTTGTGTAATATTTCTACTATAAGTTCACACATTATTTAAATTATGATTAGGCTGTTTAAAATACCTATTTCAGTAGGGGCTCTTTTGCAATTTGCATATATGAACATACAAAGTCTACTTTAGATGTGTGAGAGGTTAGGCAAATTTTGCATGGTCTTGGAAGAAAAGGGAATCAGAAGTCAGGGAAGACATCATATTCCTTTCCATCATATTCTGCCTGTGTCGATCACTACCCTGTCCTTCAGCACAGGCTCTTCACTCATAGTCTTCTCTCTCTATCCTTACCCTTGGAACTATGTTTCTAACCAGCCTCCAGAAGCCTGTCTGGACAGTTAGAGAGAGGATTACTGCCAGAAAAATAGACAGTGATAAAATGTAATTAAATTGCCAGTCAGGACACTTTATATTTAAATCTAATCAACAAACCCAAACCACAGAGACAAAGGTTTAGGGATGTGGATCTAATAGTGTCCATGTAAATCCCAAATAGATCTTTACCTCAGCCTGAGAAGGTACCCAAGAGGAGACAACCCAGAGAAAACAGCTAATGAGAAGCTGTACTTCGTCTCTGGGAGAGTTACCCAGGTTGGTTTTTGCAACTTTTCCTCTGAGCACCTTGACACTGGTAGTTCTTGGGACATCACCACCCTGGGTTAGGCTGGCCACTGCCTGGTAAAACGTTTCAGTGACTGAAATGGGGTTTATGTGAGAACAAAGAGCAATGTCTGCACGACCATCCTGCCTGAAAACTGCCTGCCCTCTGATCTTGGGTCCAAGGAGGTGATTAGAGCTGCGGGCTCCTCGCCACTCACTATCCAGAAAAACAAAACAAAACAAAACCACTGGTCTTGGTGGCTAAAAAAAACACTCAGGGCACACTTCTGCCTCGGTGCCAATCCTGTACTTCCAAATATTTATAACACAGAAAGCGTGACCTACCCATTCATTTCAGGAGCGAGCGCTTAGCAGCTTGAGGCACGGTGTCCTCCTAGCACCACTCACAAAATATCTTTCACACATAAAAACACAAGAGTTACTTTGCACTTTATTCTTCCATCAGAACACCCAGGAAATTAGTTTTGTAGATATTCTAGGCACTGTATTGATGCTTAGTTCTAAAAGGAATATTCTGAAGGGAATAGTTGGTTCTTTAGCTGTATCTATCTGAACCAGGGCCAAAGAAGTAACCCTAGAAAAGACACTTCTATCCAAAAAGGGACATAGACTTTGGGGATGTTTGGGGTTTTTCTTTTCAGGGGGTGGAGGGTGGAAGGGGAAAAAACACAAAAAGGATACAGAAAGATGTGGAACTTTGACATGGGTGGTAAAAACCTAAACACACCAAACTCCAACTCTGCTCCTTAAAGACCTGCTGATCTCTTTGCCTGAGGACACCATACTAAGGACAATATTATTTATAACACATAATAAAAGCACAACTTTAGGTCCTTTTATGAAGTTAGTGATATTGATCTTGGGCTCTTTATACAAGACAATATCTGTTACTTTCTTAAGCATTTACTGGATTGTAGCTAAATTTATTTTTTCCTATAAAATGAAAGTGTGCCTGGCACAATTTACTTTTTTTTTATTTTTTTATAACACCATATTAAATCAGTCCAGAGACATCAACAACAGAGTGGTAAATATTTAAGATTACATCTTCCTTCGTACAACATTATTCTTTTCCTTCTCTATCAGATCTACTGTCAAATAACTCAGTTCCTCCTTTTATTCTCACTCTTCAAGCACTCTCAGCATCTCAGCTACTCCAAGATAATCAGATTTCATTGGAGAGATGAGCAGAAATCGAACATCTGAGAGCACACTTATGACATGAGCCAAAGTTACTGGAGTCAAACAGAAACACTCTCTTCTGTTGCACCAGCTCAATATCAAGATCCACAAGTTTATTGCCACTTCTAGTGATCATGTGCAAGAGCCTTCAATTGTACTCATTGTCATGAACTTTTTACTGGGAAGTGGTGGGAAACATGTTGAGGTAGAGAATTTAATATTCACAGCACTCAGTCTATCTAGGGATTGCTAAAAAAGCTAAGTAAGCAGATTTTTCCATTTCTCCATCTAAGAAAGTCACAGAGGACTTCAAGCAAAGCTCAGCAGAAGCATTAGGAAAACAGCATTGTCCAGCAGATCTGGGATAAATCCTGAAATTATTATACTGACCTGGAATTCCCAACGGGTTGATGGCTACCTTACAAGAAACACTGGTGAACATTAGGCCATCATTACACACTTCCCCTGGAGAAGAAAAAAAAACAAGAAAAAGAAAAAAGAAAAAGAACAAGCCTTAATCATCCAGCTGGCCTTAGAAATGACAGCACAAGAAAAATGGTAACTGCCATCCCCAAACTTTGCTCCAGAGAAAACCTTTGTTTTTACGTTTCTCTGATCACGTGTTGGGTCAAGCAGGGGATTGTTCTGGTTGGTGGTGTTTGTTTAGTTGCTTACAGGCTCCTGGTGATGTTTTGTTTCACTGATATCATGGGCTTGCCTCATTTGAAATTCTGATGCAAACCACCACAGAAGGCAAAGCTCAAAATTTCAAGGATCTGTCTTTAGCCATAATTATAGGCTCACCTTTGAGCTCTGCACTTTCAAGGGTGGCAGATGCTATAAATTATCACAGGTAGGGGAAAAAAAAACTCTCAAAAACCAACAGAAGCATTCTTGAAGGGGCAGGAAACAAGCTACAAGTTTGTCCACTGACATTTTCCTCCTGGGTAACTCAAGGCAGGAGGTCAAACAATGGCTGACTAACTAAACAGCATGCAGGAAAAAAGGTTACCATTAATAATGCAACAGAAAAGCACTGTGGGGACAAGTAATGTAGGAAAAGAACACCAGGATGACCAGTAGGATACAGGGGTCATGCAAAAAATGACTAAGCATTAGTCAGAGAAGTGATTTTTTGAAAAGAATGCACTGTTCTTAGCTAAATGTCCTTCCAAGTGTCCAGTATCATGTCCCCCCTATGTATTTCTTTCAGAGGAAGAAAACAGAGACCTACTAATGTTTGTCCTTTCTAATTAACATAAGTCAGCACTTAGATGATCTTGCTAGGTGACTTTCCTCAAGGACTCCAGACTTGTGCAGTCAAAACAGACAACTCAGAAGAGGAAAGCAAGGGGAGCATGTGAATGGTGATGTTCTGGAGGATCTGGAGTAGAGGATTCCCTGCCCACAGCAATGACAGCACGAGCAGTGGTGGATGGGTCAGATGATATTGGTAGATGAGAGGCTCAACATGGCCGACAATGTGCTCTTGCGGCCCAGCAGCCAACCGCACCCTGGGCTGCATCCAGAGGAGCGTGGCCAGCAGGGTGAGGGAGGGGATTCTCCCCCTCTACTCTGCCCTCGGGAGACCTCACCTGGAGTACTGGGTCCAGTGCTGGAACCCCCAACATGAGAAGGACATGGACCAGTTGGAGAGGGTCCAGAGGAGGCCACAAAGATGATAAAGAGGCTGGAGCACCTTTCCTACGAGGACAGGCTGAGAGAGTTGGGGCTGTTCAGCCTGGAGAAGAGGAGGCTCCGGGGAGACCTTCTAGCGCTCTGCCAGTACCTCAAGGGGGCCTACAAGAAAGATGGGGAGAGGCTGTTCAGTAGGGCCTGTTGTGACAGGACAAGGGGTGATGGTTTCAAAATAGAGGGAGGGAGATTTAGATTGGATATTAGAAAAAAGTTCTTTCCTGTGAGAGTGGTGGAGCACTGGAACAGGTTGCCCAGGGAGGTGGTGGATGCCCCTGGATCCCTGGAGACGTTCAAGGCCAGGTTGGATGAGGCCCTGAGCAACGTGATCTAGTTGGGGGTGTCCCTGCTTCTTGCAGGGGTTTGGGACTTGATGACCTCTAGGAGTCCCTTCCAACTCTAGCCATTCTATGATTCTATATCACCCATCACATACAGTCATCCCCAGCAGTTTCTATCCAGTCTGTGCACTAGTTCAACCATTGGTCTAACAGATAGATACCAGTATTAACAAAAAGATTTATGATTTCCAAAGGAAGCAGATGTCCACTAACCAAGTCAGCTTCAGAGGTGGCTAAGACTTCGTATCACATGTTTTCCAGGCCAAAAACCTAGCCCTGTACAAAGCACATACAATTTCACAGCAACATTGTCATAAGCAATCTTGGCACATAACAACACATCTCCTTTGGGTACATATAGCCCATACACCTGGGTTTCCTTTCTATGAACACTGGAGTGCAGACCTTGGTAGTGGAAGTCCAAAAGCTCCAAATGCAAGCAGCACATGCTGAAAAAAATGAGCACACTTTTCTCCAGACACCACTGCATCATCAAATCCCATGTGGCAGAGATTTGGAAGCTTACCATTTGAACCATGTAGATTCCCAATTTCCAAACCAAATTCCATTAGCAGCGTTCTGACCATGGAAATGCCTTCCTACAAGACACACATAATTTTATGGTTCTGGAAATGCATAATGCTAGGGATTAGGAAACTGCAAACCTGTCCCAGTTTCTTAAAGCTAAGTATTCTCTGACTCTTCAAATACTCCTGGTTTACAGTACTGTATGTGAATTCCCATGAGTCTGAGGCTTGTGTAAGCAGGAAGAGAATCATGCTCTGTAAACTACAAGCAGCAGGGAAAGGGTTTACATAATGTTTTATAAACAGAAGCCCTTCATATCTGTAATCCATGACCAGAAAATTAATTAGACCTGCACAAAAGAGGAATAATGGCCTACCTTAAAATGCCTTGTACGGATATGAAACATGGGGTGCAAACCAGCAAGGGATACAAAGGAACTGCAAGACAAAATGTGAACTTTGTTTTCCTTTTTATAATGGCTTCAGAAGTTTTTTGCTATTTATTTCTATGCAGACAGCTCTTCTGGACAAGACAGTGTGGGCGTGAGCATAAATATGACCACGGCAAGAAGATAAAGATAGTGTGTATGTAAGATGCCTGCACAGTAATCTTTACTACTAAACCACACCATCTCCTACCACTGAAAGCAGTTTCAGAGTATCCTTTTGTTTTCTTTTACCTAGCAAAGTATATGGGCAAAGACACTTTGAATCACTGTCTCCAATTACTACAGGATAGAAATTACTTCAGAGCTGCTTTTAGCAAGGTAGGTAGGAAAGCAGCCTCAGCCTTCCCTTGTGAGCTCTGTACCAGTGAGGGAGTTCACAGCAGTTACAGATTTGTAAAACTCTAATTCTGACCCAGTTGTGCTTTCAGCTGGTCCTCATTGCAGGCTACCAAAACAAAGAATTGGGCTATGAACAGGGCTTAGGAACACTAACTGTTACATATTTCATCAAGAACTAGCATATATGGTGTATCATTTCAGGACTCTATCCTGGTGACATCTGGAAGAACAAGCCAAACCTCTTCACTGCAGTGTGTTTGAGGTGTTAACATACCAGATGAGGAGAGGAACTAAACATGGCTTTTTGAAAATAAACTGATTATAAATACCCTATACTTATTTTTAAAATTATTACCACAAATGCTAACAAATTAACATGAATATCACAACTGGCACAAATCAATACATGGTGTTGCTGCTACTCTGCAACATCCCTCAGTCAATATGGACAATGGGCTTTCCTACATTTTGTATTGTTTTTTCTTTCTCTGAAAGGTCAAACATTTTCTTTAGAAGCACGAGGACTATACCACAGAGATCCACGAGATGACAGATTTACATTAATATCCCAAGTGATTAATTTCTAGATCAACTAAGCCACATCCCAGGAACTCCTGAACCTCTTAACAGTCAATATACCTCAACCCTAAACCCACTCTGTGCTAAGCCACAGAATCAAAACTTCTCCACCAGTGATGCTCCCACTGTACTGCCTCTTCTGACAGTGCAATTAAGTGAACAGAAGCAAGGGAGAAAGAGATGGCTCCAGCCAAGGAGCTAGACAACACTAATCCACTACCCTTCAAGGAGTAGGAATAGCTTTGGATTAAGCTGAGCCTCTTTCTAATCATGAGGATATCCAGTCTCTGTATCAGAGACATGCTAATGAGCTGGGAAGAAATGAGGGTTCAAAGACAATAAAATTTGCTCAGCTTTGAGTTTATGAGCTCTGACTCTCTTGGGGCTAGAAATCCAAAGCAATGGGGATGCCAAGGTGTGAGCAAGTTAAAGTGGATTCCTGGAACTTATAGACTCCCTGAAAAGGACAGAGAGAGAGAGAGAGCAGAACATCCAAGTCACTGCAAACACAACAATCTGCAGATTTTGGACAGGGTTTTGCTCTCTTCAGCCTTTCTTTAATGAAGCAGTGAATCCAAGCTCGTGTTAAAGCACGCTATTTGTGCCTTGAGTGGTCTGTTGCACTGTCAAATTTTATTCACACTGTCTGAACAATAATACTGATAGAAATCAAAGTTTATCTGGGCATGAACAAGGGCACTAATACAAGCACTAACTGGACCACAGTTGCCCATTTCCTCTTCTGATACGAACTGGTACCCTTAAAAAAAGGCAAGAGAAAGAGATGCAGAGATGACAAGCCAGCGAGTGAATACTGAAGCCCCTACCTTTAAACACCTAACCCAAAGGAAGAATTTGACAGTGTATGAAGGAGGTCCACACTCCTTCATGAGCACACATCTGTGCAAGCCAATGTGAGCAGCTGTTCTGTGCTGGGGATCAGGGAATAGTGGCAGTAACTGGGGAAGAGTTTGGTTTACATGGCAGAAGCCCTTAGGGCTCTTTGGAATGAGGAGGACAGACCAGGACAGCCTCAAACTACCATCCTGATGCACATCTCTGAGGATTAAGCCTCATTGGACTCAAGTACAAATACCACTGACAGCAGCTTCTCTAAAACTTTTACCAGCACCAGCTGATGACTCTTGGACAACATACACCACCAGCAGAGATGCCTGGTCTTCCATGGCTAACATGAGAGCTCATTTCCCCTCCTCTGTCCACCAACACCTAAACTGAAACAAAACTCTTGTACAACAACAGACATGACGAGAAGGGGGCAATTAAAGTGATAAATAGGATGAGCTCAATGGAAATAAATTCTCATGACCTGAATTATCATCTCCCCTTTGTCACAGGAGAGAAAACACTGCCCATTTTGCAAACTGGCATCCCACCAGGAATGAACAGGCACCGAGGAAAGTCCAGCTCCTGCCCCTCCCAGTCCACTTCTCCCTGCTCACATTTTACCAAGCTAGTACAGGAGTTGTAAGGATCAGAAGAAGCTGTGGTCACACCCAGTGCTGTTCTACACAGTAGCCAACACTGAATCAGCCAAGACTCTGACAAGCCTCACATCTTGTACTTCAGCGAGAATTTTCCTTGAAAGGGAAATAAAATAACCTTGCACAAGCCAGTGATCAAAGAGGCACACCAAGTTATTGTTCACATGACACCTCCTTCTGTTAAGGTGACCTCATGAAACGTGGGCCCACAACTACATGATCAGAACACCCAGCAAATTGCCGAGCGTCAAATTATTCAGAACATAAATGCATCTGCTTAATGCCTGAAAGATTATCTTGCTTTATTACACATGAACAACTGGAGGATCAGAGTAACTGTTTCTTCAGCACAGGCACTTTTTGTCCCTGCAACCCACTAACCAGGAAGACCATCCAACCTGCACAACAAACAGAGCAGACTAAAGAGTTAGTTGTCACACACAAGATACAGGGGAGGAGTCATTTCTGTGCCTCCAGTTGAACAGCCTGACTTTAACTCCAGAACACAGATGGTATTGCCAACTCCTGGCATTATAAATTCATTAGTCAGCCTTTACCTGTCCCAAAACAACCCCTTTCTTCAAACAACTTTTAAAAACATCTTTCTTATGATGGATCCCTTTGCCTTGTGGTTTCTGGAAACCAAGGAGGAATTAAGCTTGTATTTTCAGACTTTCCCATAGAACTTGGTGACAGAGCTAGAGGAAATGGCCTCAATCCCATGCACCAGGGAAAATTTAGGTTAGATCTTAGGAAGAACTTCTTTCCTGAAAGAGTCCTCAAGCATTGGAACAGGTTGCCCAGGGAGGGGGTTGAGTCCCCATCCCTGGAGGGGTTTAACAGACGGGGAGATGCGGTGCTTGAGGACATGGTCTAGCGGTGGACTTGGTGGCGGTAGGTTAATGGACTGAATGATCTTAAGGGTCTCTTCCAACCTTAACAATTCTATGATTCTATGAATGCTGAGCCAAGAGATGCACAAGACATTCTATATTTTTAATTAAAATAATAATAATAATTTTAAAAAGTTATCTACTCCAAAATACAGGGCTTACAGAAAACTGCAAAGGTGATGCATGTGATACTCTGATACATGTTGGCACTTATCAAAGGCTACTATACTTCTCTGAGGAGATGGAAGGAAACCAATGTGAAGCTAATTTTGATACAATAGTATCATTGAGTGACATTGACAGTAAGCATTAAATCAGCTTCTAGTTTTGTAAAGTTTTCATGCCAATCCATGATACGATGAAACCACAAGAAATCCTTTTTCATGCATGACAGAAAAAGTGGAGAAGTGTAGGGAACCTCATCTTTAAGAGTCTGGTGCAAGACTGGTCAGAACCAGCCACAACTGATTTTCATACAAAACAAGGTGCCTGTAATTCAACCATCAACTGCTGGGCTCACCCTTGGCACAAAGGGAAAATCTCCTAGGCCTGAAATAGCACTTCTATAAAGACACTGATTAATGTTTGCATTTTAGACTAGCTCAGGAGGTTCCAGAACTGAGACCATATTTTCAGCAGACTTGTCTGATCTATCTTTTTTTTTAAAAATAAAGCATTTTCTAGCTCACAAATGAACAGGGAGGGAGGTTGTGATTATCTTGAACTGAAACCTAAAATACAGATCATCCTTCTTCATCTCCATTCACTAGAATGTTTTATTTGTAATCCCAACTCAGTGCCCTGTTTTACAGCTATAGTTCGTATCAGTAGGGTACTCTCAACTTACAAACTTCCCTGAACCTGTATTTTGCAGCTCATCAAACCTAAAATCATAGAATCATAGACTGGCTAGAGTTGGAAGGGACTCCCAGAGGTCATCCATTCCAACCCCCCTGCAAGAAGCAGGGACACCCCCAACTAGATCAGCTTGCTCAGGGCCTCATCCAACCTGGCCTTGAACTTCTCCAGGGATGGGGCATCCACCACCTCCCTGGGCAACCTGTTCCAGTGCTCCACAACTCTTACAGTAAAGAACTTTTTTCCTAATATCCAATCTAAATCTCCCTCCCTCTATTTTAAACCCATCACCCCTGGTCCTGTCACAACAGGCCCTACTGAACAGCCTCTCCCCATCCTTCTTGTAGGCCCCCTTGAGGTACTGGCAGAGCGCTAGAAGGTCTCCCTGGAGCCTCCTCTTCTCCAGGCTGAACAGCCCCAACTCTCTCAGCCTGTCCTCATAGGAAAGGTGCTCCAGCCCCTTTATCATCTTTGTGGCCTCCTCTGGACCCTCTCCAGCTGGTCCATGTCCTTCTTATGTTGGTGGTTCCAGCACTGGATACAGGTGAGGTCTCACAAAATAACATAGAAAATCTGGCCCACCCAAACAGATGGCAAATAAAGTTGCAGAATAAACTAGTAGGTTTTTTCATTGGTGCCCAAGCTACTTTTTCTGCATTAAAGAGCTCATATTTGTGTAGAGAAGCAGCACTGCACTGAGAAACAGCACAGGACAAGGTAGCCATGTTTGAAAATTAAGTTTCAAGTTAATTTGCAGAGGAAACTATTTGTTTAACTATTCAGATTATCTCATTTCTTCCAAAACCAGTGCTCCCTCCTCCTCCTCTACTATGTACTAGTACACAGTACGCATTAGTGAAAGGAAGTGGTTCATGACTGAAAGGAGGTTGCAGTGAGGTGGGGGTTGGTCTCTTCTCCCCAGTAACAGGCGACAGAACTCGAGGAAATGGCCTCAAGTTGCACCTGGGAAAAGTTATGTTGGATATTAGGAAGAAATTCTTCACTGAAAGAGTCACCAAGCATTGGAACAGGCTGCCCAGGGAGGGGGTTGAGTCCCCATCTCTTGAGGTGTTTAACAGACGGGGAGATGCGGGGCTTGAGGACATGGTCTGGCGGTGGACTTGGTGGCGGTAGGTTAATGGTTGGACTGGATGTTCTTAGGAGTCTTTTCCAACCTTAACATTTCTATGATTCTATGACCACATATGGACAACATTCATTAGGAATGTCAGCTACCTCACAGAGATGCATCATTCCTCTGGCCAAAGGATAGACTTCTGCCAGGTATCCCACATGCTCGTGTGGGATAAGCAGGGACCCCCTCGGACTGAGAGGAGGGACGCCTAAGTGGCTGAAGGGGAACCTTGCCAGGAGGTGTTTCCAGAATCCAGGACTCTGATACAATCATAAGTGTACACACAGAGAACAGAAAACCAAAGAGAGAAAGCAGAATAGCCAGAGGGAAGAGTCTTGCTGAGATCCTGCCCTTGTCAGGTACCATTTGACTCAGAAGATCTCTCCCATTTTTCCCCACAGGTCGTACTGTGTTCAGATTTTGGAGGGACAGGTTCCATTTCCAATCACATTTGTTTCACCTGCTCTCCAGCTCACATGTCTCTCCTCCATAAACCTGTGTTTATTATTTATCTCCAACTTTCAATGCAAAACCAGTCCAAATGTGACACTGAAATTCCATGTCCTTATTTTAAGTGAAGGATATGCTACACATACCATTTTTAATGAGATCTATACTGATCTCTGCCCACAAAATAATGTCACATAACTAGATATCCAACCAGTGATATACAAAATTATCTTAAATGCCCTCTATAAAAATACACTTAAAACTCAGAAGGATATATAGCCCATAAATTGTGAATAAGCTACTAAACTGTTATGCAAATGTCTCTGCAGGATGGGGACTTTAAGCTGTAAAGAAAGAAAGCAGTTATCCTATTCTCCCAGTGATTTGTTAAAAAAAAAGAAAAAAACCAAACCCCAAAACTAACAAAAAACAACACACATATAATGAGATAATATTCAAGAAGGGCACATTATTCCAAGCTATCCAGAATCCAGGTTTCTGAGAGAATACAGAAAGCATCACATTTGTTCTTATCACTACTACAGCCTCTAATTCCTAATAATTCCCCATAAAGAAACGGAGAGTAATTAAAGACAACCTTTAATACTGTGAGAAAAGAGAAAAAATTCAACAAAAGGTAAGCATTCTGAATGAGCACTATAAAGGGAAGAACAAAGATTTCTTCCATTTTAAGTTAATTAAAAAGTTTTTTTTTCTTTTCCCCTAAAAGAACGAAAGAAAAATACTTTGAAAAATGATTCTTCTAACTATAGCTGGTTGTAATTAAAATCCATCCAAAAATCACAATACAGCATTTAGCAAAGCACATTTCAGGTAGTGACTGTTCAGCTGGAGATTTATCATACATAAGATTAAACACCCTGAAATTAAGAATAGAATGCATTTTACTGATCTGCTTGGAGGAGAAGATTAGTAGTTAGTTCTGGCCCAGTCTTTGCTGTGATCTCATTATAAATTCCTGAACAAAACATATGTATCCCTTTTTTTTTTTCCTGCTGAACATGCTCTTCCCTGTCTTGGGGTGCTCACGTCCTGTCACTGCTCATGTCAAAGGGTACTGGAACTGCTTTGACACAAGTGTGTGTTACCACACCAAGGACTGGCGGCAGTTTGACACACAGGGAAAGTATTTCCTACACCTTACTACAGCTCTTTCATAACAAAGTAGGAAAGTTTTGTTCCCAGACTAGGGGTTATGTGATCTACAAAGCCCACAAGTTGGACTGTAGGTTTGGGATGGCACTAATCACTCTTTCAAAGAAAATCTCTATGTTGAAAGGCAATTCGGTTTCCCATTTCAATGTCATGAAACATCTCTTTCACCCTCCTGCTCCAGGCTGTGCCCCCCAGCTGCAACACATCTTCCCATTTCCTCCCTCCTGAAATGGGAGGATGTATAAATCTCACCTTACCACATAAAATCTTACAGCTATTTTATCTTCACCAGGACTTGACTCTGGTTTTGGTCATTCAAAACACATTTCTCCTAACGAAGACCCACCCCTCTGGGGAAACAAGGCCCAAATTTGACCATCGGGGCTGTCATTCACTCAGGTAGCTCAGCACTCCCATCACCCAAGACAGGTCCAGGTCATGAAGGAGAAGTACAGAGAGCAGCCTATGAGTGCCAATTAGTGTTCAGATTTGAGCTGACTCAGCTTCAGTGGGTGAGGCACAGTCCAAAATTTTGTGTACCATCAATTTTCTGCTTTCTTGTGCCCATCCTCTAGCTATTACTGTGCTTTGCTATTAAGATCCTTTTTTTTCTTCCTCAACTCCAAATATAGCTCCTGCTTCCTTAGGCTCCTGCCTTTTCCTACTTTTTGTATTACAGGTTAATGATCTGTCAACTAATATTAAATTATTTGCTCTCCTAATTGCCTATTTTCAAATAATACATTGTAGAGTAAGGTGGCTAACTTAGCACTTTCCCGGTATATTTCAAAAGAAGAAAGAATTGATACATTAGAAATGAAAGGCTCAAAACCCCAGAGAACCCTAGTCCCACTTACTACTCACCAAAATATTTCATCCACAATATTAAAATACTTTACAATATTTCTGTAGTATTTATTTTTTCATCCCCTCCAGTACCAGTTCATCTCATTCTGAAGCCTATGAGGTTTTCTCATTTTCAGATCAAGCATTCAAGGCAGCCTGAAAATCTGATAGTACCATCATGCTGTATTTTAAAACAGAACAAAAAAAAAAAAAATCCAGGTGAATCCACTGCTACTTTTTTCCACCTTATTAGAATTCTCCCTGTATGCCAATAAATAAAAAGGAAAATCCTGACCACTGGCCAGGTTAGCACTTTGAGATCAGTTTTGCTATATGACTACCCAGAACCTCTGAATAGACCAAAGGTAGGAAAAGCCATGAAAAACACTGACTAAAGGACCTGCTGGCAACTCAACATGTTGGAGGGAGCCAAATAAAGCTCCTCTCTTTCAGACCTTTTAGTTTCACAAAACTAATTTGCTCCAACACCACTGAGAGTTTCACCCTCATTTCATGAACATGCTGCAGTCAGGTGAAAAAGAACGTGTGGGTTTGGGGAACAGAAAAATGAAACCTTGCATTGTTGGAGGACACTGGCTGAGGCAATGCAAAAATGGTATAAAGTCAGTTATAGTCAAGTTGTGCCATTAAAGCCATTCACAACATCATTTCTTCCTTTCTGCTCAACCTTTATCTCTGAACTCATGTGCTTTGTCAGGTAAGGTGTATCTCAACAGAGAAGAAAAATCAAGATTGCATGACACCCAGTTAAACCCAGTAACATCAAAGATTTATGACTTCCTTCAAGAGGCAATAAAACTTTGTAAAAACTTTACATAGATTATTACTACAGGGTGATAGTCCTACCAGAATTATCATCCTGGTAAAAAATAAAACTCTCTTTAAAGGCTAATGTGACAGATTAATCGAGAACATTGCTCAGCTTTCAACCATTTGTTTTAATAATTATACTTTAAAAACCCTAGTAAAGGATCCTCAAAGTTATTACCAATGTATGACATTAAACACAGAACCATAAGGAGATTTCAGCTCTGCCTAATATTTATTTCCCAAGATAGGCAGCATAACCAGTTAGAACTTCAGCCCAAGTAGGTAATCTTAAGCCTTTAATAACTAAAAACAAACAAAAACCATCAAAAGAATAAATCCTAAAGTAAATTTCACATTACAAGAATATATATCTTTAAGATAACTTGAAATTTCCTTTTGTCTGACAGTTAATTACTAACAGAAATACCTGCATCTGTAAACAATTAACAAGAACTGAAAATAACATCTCAGAAGCTTCATTGCAAGATACTTTATCTCTAACCTAAGGATGTAATCAAGTGACAATGCACCTGCATAAAGCTCCTTGAATCCCTAACAGCTGCTAACAACACTGTTGTCCTTTTAGCATATTGTGTGAGGGAAGGTCACACAAACATCCAATGCTACATGCTTGCCTATAGCACCTTCCTCATCTATAGTGAGCCAGAGTCATGCCTCCCAGCTTCAGTCTGAACCATGGACTTACAGCTCTTCCACAGTACCTACTCTGAGTGAAACCATCAGTGAAAAATACAAAGACAATACCTCACTCACATTTTCTAAGTGACTACCAATAAAACTCAACAGACCCCAACACTGAGAAAAGCACCTCCCATTCTGCTGGAAACTCCAAATCTGTTGTACTTACAGGTTACATCACAAACCAGAGGTGCCAGAGGGAACACAGGTCCCCTGTCCATGTCTTCCAGCTCTCTGGGGCTTTTCACACGCTTCTTCCCTCCACACAAGCATTCTAGTCCATACTCTTACAGTGGTTTTGGGACCACTTCTCTGAGGCACATCTCCTGTCAAGAAGGAAAAAACTTGAAAATACAATTCCACAAAGCAGAGGTGCTGCTGTGCAAAGGCAATGGCTGAAGATGAATTTAAAAATGAATCTTAGGCCAGCCATGAGGAATGGAGACAGCATTTAACTAGGAGTTAAGTGGCTCCCTGAATTCAAGTTCTTGTGCTCCCTGTAAAATAGGATGCCCATTCTGCTCATGAGTGCTATTTAAAAAAAAAAAAAAAAGATTAAAAATTTTAGTTCTCATTTTCTCCTCAATGAGTAAACAGGAGAAAAAACTTCCCACGTGGTTCTCATCAGGTAGCTGACTGCAATCAATAGTCAAGGAGCTTGGAGAGGTCTGACTACTTGCACAGCTCCTTGTGCCAAAGGAGACCAGCCACCTACGAGGCCACTAGGCCGGGTCAGGACCTGGCTGAGCGGATCAACCACCTTCTTACCAAAATTGCTGGGCAGTGCAGCACATAATCACAAAAAGCAGTTGGCCACCACTCTCTGTCCCTCTATTTTTGCAACAGTTTTTCAAGTTCCCTCACCCTTTCCCAGCAGATCCAATACTATTTTATTGCCATGGAGAATAATAAAAGAGATGCCATTAGTTTTTAATTTAAGGTTTATGACACAGAAAATTTTAATGGGAGTTAAATTAACTATTGACATTTATCACAATAATTTATTCTGTAGCCTCTGACCTGTGAGACAATAGCAGGATAATAAAGGCTTAGGGACATGACTGAGCTGGGAGAAGAAACTACCAGCTATATCAGATGCAAGTAAGCACCCTGTCAAACATGAGACTTCTTGTTTTACAGCCAAAGAAAACCCAGTGGTGACTATTCCATACCTTTGAGATACGTTCACACACAAGCAATCACATCAGTTTCCATAACTATTCACAAGCACGTGCAAAATGAGGCCCTGAAAAGTCTTTTTAGAGGAAGAAAGCTGGATTGCTACTTCCATTGTGGCATACAAAACAGACAGCACGATATCCTTACAAGAAGGATGCTTAAAAACTTTAAAGATGCTTTACAGGCATAAGCTTAGCTTCAGAAACACTTACCATACGAAGCAATTACGGCTCAAACGAATAGACAGGGCAATATAAAAGAGTTCTGAGACAATAAGAGGCAAAGTCTTTCTGATGTAATGGTTTATTCCCAGAATGTTGTGAAATGCTGGAATATCATGGCTTTCCTTTCTAAATAAGTTTTAACACTAGCCATTAATGACACATCACAGGAAGACAGGGCTAAATTCATTCAATGTGATTTTGCTGGATTTCACATCATGGTTAGGTGTAAACGCGTTTCTCACTGTTAAAAGACTCCATTCTGGAATTTTCTAATTAAAATGTTGGTATCATATCAACATGACAGAGCTTGTGCAGCCCAGGAGCAAAAATATGCTAATAAATATTCTCCTTTTACCATCCAACCCCTGTGGCTTTGCATTCCTGCAGGAAGCCTCATCTATTAGCATGACTCTACGCGGGACTTTAGACGCGGATCCTTGCCCAAAACTGTTCCGGAAAACCACGGCCCCATCAAAGCTGTTACCATAAACTGGCTTTAACATCACAGGGCATGGTAACTATGGCACAACAAGCCAAGGGAGAGCTGACTTTTCCACAACATTTTCCCAAAGGATGGAAGCACTACAGTATCTAACACTAAATCCAGTGTTTAGGCACTGAGCAGCATTTATTTAAATATACTTTTTGCTAATTATACAATCATGTAGAGAGGGTGGAACGATGAAGCCAATCACACAGGCCTTAATTAGAGCAAATGTTACTGAGTTTAAGAGAAGTTTTGCCTCTAAGAACTTAAGGCTCAGATATTTATTCCTGCACCCAGCAGTTGATTATTATTTTTCCCTTGAAGCCTGATTAATCGCTCATATAACATAACTTTTTTCCTGGCGTGTGTAACAACTCCTTTTCATGTGCATCTCATCATTTTCATTACTTAACTGAGCTACTGGCAACAGTATCATCCTGCCTCAGCAATTTCTATAGATTAAATAAATGTTGCATGAAAATGTGTTTCTCTTTATCTGTTTTAAATTTGTTGCCTTTTAATTTCAATATCCCTTTGTTCTTTTCTTAGGAGAAAATGCTACGCATTTCATTGAGCATCTCCACACCAGTTTGAGTTTCCTACATCACTAATATCTTTTACCATGTCCTCCTTCTTTAACTAGGTCAGGCAAGCTTTATAAATATCTCTTTGGTTGGTAGCCCCTCTTTCTCTTATTTCCACTGCCCTCCAAATCTTTTCTATTCCTGCCACATCCTTCTGCCTTAATGCAACAGGAACTGTCGCCCTGTACTCGGCACTGGTGAGGCACCACCCCAAGTACTGTGTCCAGCTCTGGGCCCACACTGCAAAAAGAACATGGTGCTCCTGGAGCAGATCCAGACAAGGGTAACCAGGCTGGGGAAGGGTCTGGAGAACAAACCTTATGAGGAGCGGCTGAGGGAGCTGGGGGTGTTTAGTCTGGAGAAGGAGGCTGAGGGGAGACCTTATCTCTGCCTGCAGTGACCTGACAGGAGGTTGTAGAGAGGTGGATGATGGTCTCTTCAGCCAAGTGACAGGTGATAGGACAAGGGAAAATGTCCTCAAGCTTCACCAGGACAGGTTCAGATTAGATGTTAGGAAGAAATTCTTCACTGAAAGAGCTGCCAGGGTGTGGATCAGGCTGCCCAGGGACGGGGTGGAGTCACCATCCCTGGATGTATTTAACAGACAGGTAGATGAGGTGCTCAGTGTTATGGTTTAGGAGAGGACAGGTGTGGTTGGACTCAGTGATCCTAATGGTCTTTTCCAACCTTGTGATTCTGTGATTTACCAGGCAGTTCAACTGCTTGAACCATTGTCACATTGTAAAGCAGCTTGATTACTGGTTTCAGTGGGAGCCAGTTTACAACAATACTAGCAGCTTTTAATCAGCACACTCTATTGACACAATCATTTAGGACCAAGTACACTCAACATGAACAAATAAGAAAATTAAAAAGAAACAGAAGATTGAAACAACAGTACCTGCAGGTAGCAACAACCAGGCAGGACATTTTTTTGAACAAACAGTTGCAGTCATCTGGAAGATGAGATTTTGCATAGGCTCTCAGGAAGGTAATCTGCCCTCCAGATTGTTTTATTCACCATCAAGAAGAGAAAGTTCACTGCCTGTCCTTGGGCTGGTTGCCATGTAAGAGATGCTGGGCAAGATGACCAGGAGTTAGAAGTCAAGATACACAGATGGATAAGAACACAAAAGCAAGAGAGAAAGCCAGCTCAGGAACCCAGAAGAGAAAGAGTCCATGAAACTTTTTCTGATCCAAGAATGCCACAAAAACATACAACCAAAAGACAGGAGATGATGATATATTTCTTAACACAACCTTAGGGAGGAGGCAGCCTAATTTGCTGCCTGACATAGTGGAAACAGAGTCTTCTAGGTCCTCTACCTTTAAAAAATGAAAAGAGTACATCTGTTTTATGGTCCAAAAAGAACACAAATAGTAATGGTGCAGTAATCATTTCTGCATTAACATGCCATTAAAAAAAAAACCACATTCCTTTGAACAAAAGAAATTAAGAGTTTCTTACAACTGTCACACAATCAATTTCTCACTGCTCTGCCATCAAAAACTTTGGTCTGCTTTGTTTATTTTGAGCTGGTATGAGACTATTACCTTCCAACAACATTCTTCCACTTTTATCTTGCCTCTTTAGAAACTGCAGAAACACACTGGCCAGATTTTACCGGTAAATATTGATTTAAGATGAAAAAAAGTAATGTCCCAATAGCCATTGTCGTTTAAGGCATCTAACTTGAGCAGAAGCATACTCCTTGAAAGAGACTTTTAATGAAGAACAGTGTGAGAGAGGAAAAAAAAATGCCTTCTGTAGAGTTGAAGCATGCTTGCATCTAAATAGCCTCTTTGTATAATTAGGATTTGCAAAGTAGCAAAACACAATCCAATTAAGCGAGTTAGGTTCATGTGATTAACATCAGACTGGCAGTATTGCTCTCATAGTTCATCAGTAGCTTTACTAATTAGGACATCGCTAAGCAGAGACATCTGACCTTCCCACAGCCAGTTCAGATTATGGTTTACCCTTGTGAACCCTGCATCAGCCTCTCTGCTTTCTTCTTTCTCTTCTTCCCTTACTGGTGGACGCTTTCCTGTGATATTCTGTTCCCTTTGAAAGTCATCCTACCAGTCATCAACCATCATCAAATAATTAGTGTGTCTCTGCTCACTGGCTGAAGAAAAAAAAGCTTAAAAAAAAAAAAAAAAAGATGAAAGAGCTTCCAATGGGGATATTTTTCTGCTTATACTCTGAATTCACTACAGTATTAAAACCAGTGAAGTCTGAGTAGAAAAGCAGCCAGGAAGCAATTTTAAGTTTCAAGTAGCAAAAAAATATGAGATGATCTTTGTTCACCAAACAGCAGCCACAAGTGGAAGTGGTGGCTAGTGGAAATGGCATTGCAGATATTGCTCAACAGCAGCTCAGTAATTGGAACAGAGAGGTTACTGCAGGGGAAACAGTATCTGTGATTCGAGTCTTGGCAGCAGCCCTTGAACCACGACAAAAGGGCAAAACAGCATCACCGACTGCTTCATCTTCTGCTGCAGGCAGCTTCCTTTCCTTTGCTACTGTGGGTGTGACTGCAGGGCTTGTTATCAAGGACCAATTATTTCTGCTAAGTAGGAAAACAGAAAGATTTTCTGTATACCATCTTACACATTATATAGCTTTGCAGTCAAATGCCCTTAAAATGCCAGCAAACAGAGCAAGAGTTTGGAAACTACACTCAACTTTGTGACTCTGATGCAGCAGTTAACTGATAGGCAGAATATCAAGAGAAAATATTATAAATGTAGCACAGAGAACTATTTGAATCAGTTTTTCCATTTGACATCAGAATTCTTCTCTATGCACTTCTTAGCAGTAACTGCTATACTACAGAAATAAAAATAATGAATAAAAATTAACTGTAGATCTTGTAGGATAAAGACCAGCAGCCTGATGCCAGTTTGTGGTGGCTTTGCCATGTGGCTTCTTTAAGAAGCACCCAGAAGTTTCTTAGGGGTCACACAAAGTAAATCCCAGCTGGGCTCCCAAGGCCAAACTCCCAAACCCTGTTACTGACAAGGCCGACTGGGACAATCAGCGCCAGTCACAGGGCTCTGGGAATCACATTTTAGAGAGAGAAAAACCCAAACAGCTGCATTTTGCCCCCAGAGAAGGGAGGGAGAAGATGGGAGAAACTCTGCAGACACCAAGGTCAGTGAAGGGGGGAGGAGGAGGCGCTGAGAGAAGATTCCCTGCGGCCTGTGGAGAAGACCATGGTGAAGCGGGTGTCCCCTCACAGCCCATGGAGGATGAAGAGACCCCACTTGCAGCCCATGGAGAGGAACCTGGGCCAGGCAGGAGCCCACCATGGAGCAGGGGGAGGAATAGGGAAGAATCTGTGACCTCCATTGGAGCAAGGCCCTGGCAGCACCTGCAGCCCCTGGAGAGAGATCAGAGGCAGAGAGACAGAGGCCCAGGCTGGAGCAGGTTTGCTGGGGGGGCTGGTGACTCTGTGGGGGACCAGGCTGGGGGCANGGGGGGGGGGGGGGTTTAAAAGCTGTTTATACTTCTCATTTTCTTACTCTGGTTTCTGTGTGTTTCTGTAGTGTAGTGTCATAAACCAGAGTTTTCTTGCCTCTCTTCTGTGCTGAGTCTGTTTTGCCTGTGACACTAATTACAGAATGATCTCTCCCTGTCCTTATCTCACTCCTGAGCCTCTCAACATGTATTTTCTCCCCTGTCCAGCTGAGAGGGGAGTGATAGAGCAGCTTTGGTGGGAGTCTGGCCTCCAGCCAGGGTCAAACCACCACACAGTTACAACCAAAATGTACACACGATATTAAACAGATGGCAATAAACGTGTTAGGGACAGGGAGACAAACAACAAATTAAGCAAATCAGTGGGAAAATAAAACCTCTAAACACAAAAGAAAACTAATTATGGGATTAGAAAGGATTATGTGACATAGCCTGTGATGACAGAGAACTTTACTTGATAGTCCTTGAGATCCCTTTTTGTTCTGCATTTCCAATCTTTCCAGGAAAGATTCTAGAAAATTGCACTGCTGTGTAGATACCTCAGCAGTCTTAATTTCTTGTCTAACCAAACTGGTTTACAACTGATAGAAGTATTTTCCCAAAGGAAGTGCGATAAGTGTACCATGGTCTCCGCTGCATCCCTTCCTCTGCTTTACCCTGCTCTGTCCACACTGCTCCTCGGGTCACATCACTTTAACCTTGCATGTTTAGCTCAGTCCCTAACTAACTTGATGCCAATGAGTTAATTTTCCTTTGTTTCCTAGACCAAGGTATATTTTCAGATACTATGGCAGTGCCTTGGAATACTGTCAGCAAGCCTCTATGTAGATTTCTGCAGGAAAAACAGGTTCTTAAAAAGAAACACATTCCCTCTGCTTTCTAAGAATACTGAAAAAGCACCATAAAGGCCAATTCTTATTCCAGTTAACAACTGGGTGCAAATTTCCAGTGCAACCAGTTGTACTCCATTCCCATTTCAGTGATAAAGAAGCTGCTTAAGCTAAAATGCTTCACTTGCACTCCATCAATTTCTGCAATAAATAAGTCAAAACAAATCACTATGCTTTTCACACCCTTGATGATACATTTTTAAAGGATTCAATAATTTCATTTCCAGTGAGGGAAATGATTTCTTAAAGATCATGTAACCTTATACTTGTATAATTTACAAGGGATTGTATCTGGGATAATTAAACCTAGACACACAAGTTCATTTTCAGCTGTGGAGTCACAGTTAGGAGACAAGGCAGCATAAGGGTTTTTTTATCCATTATTTCTAGGATACTGCCCTCAAGCCTGAGCCCCACCATTTGCAGGAGGCTTGAGGTCAGGCTCACTAGACAGCTGAGGAAAGGAAGGATGTAAAGGCTGCCAGGGATGTACTTTTTGGCTGAAGTAACTGCATACACAAATGCAGGCCAGTTACTGCTCAGATGGGCTTTCACAAAAGACAAGGTGGAAAACATCAGTAGGAAGAAAGGGACTCACTTTTTGAGCTGCCTTTCAAGAGACATCCTTACAACAAGCTGAATTAAAGTAGGGTGAAAGACTGCTTTTGCTTGGAGCTGAAAAACTGATCTAAGTCAACCAGACATAGTTCAAACAAATCTTGGACTATCAAGACAAATCACCCTTTAACTGAGATCCAGATAAATCAGTCCTTTTCTCCGTGGCTCCCCTCTGCTTCTGCTCCTCTGAGCATGGTGGTGACTCCTAGCCTTCTGCTGCTTTCATCTGTGCTGACATTATCTGTGATTTTCTGGTCTAGATGACCTTGTTGTTATATTTTCTCCCCCTTCTGTAAAGAGCAGGACATTGAATGTTTGGTAGACACAGTCTAGTCCCTCTTTGTCCCCTTCTATCCTGTGACAATTGCCACAACTAGCCACCTCACACCACCATCTCCCTCCTCCCATCAGGTCCATGGCAAGCTCTGGTAGATGAAGAGTAATGGGTGATCTGGTACCCAGCACAGGCCATGAACACTGTTCAGAATTACTGTTTCCAAGAACAAGGGTATGAAACCTAGCCTTGATCCACCTGAGATGATGGATCAAAACTTAAACAACTGAAGGAACAATATGTAGATACTGGATTCCAATTAGGTAAAAAGAAAAGGTTGGAAGATTAAAACTTCACTGTCAATCAGGTTGCAATGCAGAGTTTTCCCAGCCCTCAACACAGGTCTCTGTTACACCTCTCTCTGTCCACACCACACATCCCAAAACAGCCTTCCCAGAGGCACTTTCTGCTCAGTTCCATATGCTGCTCCACACACACAACAGCCTTCTGTTGACCCTTTCATCCCCACAGTGGGCACCACAGCCCAACAAGCTTGACAGCTTTCTAGCTACCTCTGCAGAAGCCAGAGTTGGGCTCCTTCCTTTGGTAAGAATTGTAAAATATCCAATTGCACCAAATCTCCCATAAATCTTCTTGAACAGAGCTCCAGAAAAAGAATACATGACCAGGTTAAAAAAAAAAAGGGGGC
>VXBZ01012552.1:27047-37492 GCA_013399135.1 Heliornis fulica | reverse complement strand
AAAAAACCTCTCCAAAATCCTATATTTTCTTGTTATATTTCCACTTGAAATTTTCCACCCCCTAATGCAACTCACATCTTGTGGGAAACAAACAGATGTGCCTTGTTGCACTGTCAGAAACCAGCCACTTAAAGATGTGCTGACTTTTAGAAGTGTTATATATGGATGACAAGAAATAATCTATTATATTCTTTAAATTCAGGGAACCTACCCAGAAGTTGTACCTTTATGAAAATCAGCTCACTGAAAACATTTTAAGAGGAAATGATGGCCCAGACTGAATCTTTACCCCAATTTTATGTAGTGACACTGCATTAATTGGCACATTCTCCTGTATCCCTGTAAATTTGATCTATGCTACTTGACACTATGATGCACTCAAGAATTATTTTAAGGCACTTTCTGTGTCACTATGGAATATACATTCCATTGTAATTGATGGTAAATAAACCAATAGTTACAGGAAAAGGCATTAAGAATTTGGGATGGTCATTTGTTTAACGTTTTCCCTACAAGAAAGATACATCAACAGATCGATTTTATAATGGGTGTATAGTAGGAGAAATCTTCAATATTTTGCAAGTAAAAAAAATGCTCTTCCTTGGAGATATATGATTCTGTACAGTGTTCAGAAAGAGCTACAACAACCAGGGTGTATGATTCTGCATCAGTTCATATCACACAAGCTTCACATTCTTCTCCTTTTAGCCCAAAGGGGTGCAGAATCTTTACCATTATGTTTTAGAGCTTGATATTTCAAAAAGCTTCAGAAGTATCTCCCACTATATATTCCTATATATATCCCCACTATAAGTTTTTATACAAAATTCACTCACAGTTTAACTCCCTGTATTTAAACAAACATGGTCTGAAGTTCATCCTACTCTTCATTCTTCCATCTGGAGAACAAAGTAACATAAGAGAGCGTAATGTAGGGGATTAGTGAGCCAAATCTCTGGAACATGCCAGAGGTGGATCACACCTGCTATTAATAGCAGCAATCTGGCTCTGACAATGCCTTTCATAAAGAGGAAACCTTAATGCTAAGTTAGTTTTAAACTGATAGCAGCAACTGTGTCAAATATGCTGGATGTAAGAACGCAGAGGCACCAGCGGCGCACAACGACCTCGCAGCTCACCCGACTGGCAGACTACACACAGTCCTGCCCAGGGACTTAGAACAAATACTGCTTTCTCCTCTGAGTAACTCTCCTGCAACAGCAGGGTTAGCTTTAATCAAGGAGGTGTGGCTTACAATGCAACTGAGAAGGCATGAACTGCTAAAGCAGTGACCCAAACTCAATGCCAATGCCATTATCAGGAGTTGATCATAGAATCACCTCGGTTGGAAAAGACCTTTAAGATCCTCGAGTCCAACCGTCAACCTAGTGCTGCCATCCCACCACTAAACCATGTCCCTGAGCACCTCATCTACCCGTCTTTTAAACACCTCCAGGGATGAGGACTCCACTCCCTCCCTGGGCAGCCCATTGCAGAGCCTGAAAATCCTCTGGGTGAAGAAGTGTTTCCTAATGTCCAGCCTAAACCTGCCCTGGTGCAGCTTCAAGCCATTCCCCCTCGTCCTGTCTGTTACCAGGAAGGAGAGGCCAACCCCCCCCNCAAAACTGAACACAGTGTTTGAGGTGCGGCCTCACCAGCACCGGGTACAGGGGCACGATCGCTTCCCTACTCCTGCTGGCCACACCAGTCCTGATACAAGCCAGGATGGCCATTAGTCTTCTTGGCCACCTGGGCACACTGCTGGCTCATATCCAGGCATCTGTCAATCAGTACTTCCAGGTCTTCTTCCACCAGGGAGCTTTCCAGCCACTCTGCCCCAAGCCTGTAGCGCTGCATGGGGTTGTTGTGACCAAAGTGCAGGACCTGACACTTGGCCTTGTTGAAGCTCATGCAATTGGCCTCAGCCCACTGATCCAGCCTGTCCAGGTCCCTCTGCAGAGCCCTCCACCCTCCAGCAGATCAACACTCCCACCCAGTTTGGCGTCACCTGCAAATTTACTGATTTAGCCCTTTCTCCAGCAAAGTGAGTAGGTACCTTCTCCATACAAAATGGACTGTCCATGAAAAGATTCAGGATGCACCCAAGGGGAAGAATGGTGAAGATACCTCATCCTCCTGAGGACATCTAGGCAAACAATCGGTCCTAGACAACGTCCATGCCAGACCCCTGCTCTGTCTGTGAGCAAGAACAAAACCTTAAAGCAGCTCAACAGGAAAGGAGGAACACTAGGTCTACAGGAAGGACTTTTAGTACAGACACAACCCAGTACTAAGAGTATCCAGTAAGTGTCACAAGGCTGTGCCAGTCAGTACAACAGGGTTTGCTGGGATTTTTCACTCTTGCTTGTTCTCATCATTCTGGAACCCCCAACATGAGAAGGACATGGACCACTTGGAGAGGGTCTAGAGGAGGCCACAAAGATGATAAAGGGGCTGGAGCACCTTTCCTACGAGGACAGGCTGAGAGAGTTGGGGCTGTTCAGCCTGGAGAAGAGGAGGCTCCGGGGAGACCTTCTAGTGGTCTGCCAGTACCTCAAGGGGGCCTACAAGAAAGATGGGGAGAGGCTGTTCAGTAGGGCCTGTTGTGACAGGACAAGGGGTGATGGTTTCAAAATAGAGGGAGGGAGATTTAGATTGGATATTAGGAAAAAGTTCTTTCCTGTGAGAGTGGTGGAGCACTGGAACAGGTTGCCCAGGGAGGTGTTGGATGCCCCTGGATCCCTGGAGACATTCAAGGCCAGGTTGGATGAGGCCCTGAGCAAGCTGATCTAGTTGGGGATGTCCCTGCTTCTTGCAGGGGGGTTGGACTAGATGACCTCTGGGAGTCCCTTCCAACTCTAATCATTCTATAATTCTATGATTCTATTGAAACTGTGGCTGGAGCAGTTTCTCCTTCTAATCTCCTAACCTTCTTAAAGTAAGACTTTGTACCAAGCAGTAAGTTTTTGCCCATCTCCAGCACAGCAGATCTCCTGCATCATTAGTAATCACCTCACCCATTATCCCCGCTGCCAGAGTGAGGCAGTGCTCCCACTGCTCCCTTGACTGCCTACTAAATAGCCAGGGCTATCATGTTTGGGTAGGTGCTGATGTGTTTCATCTGCCTAACAGATCAAACTGAAGATCAATACCTTCAAGGAGACAGCTTTTAGATCCAAGCTGCCAAAAAAAAGCAATAGGAATAAAGTGCTTTGAGGTATACACACAACCATATTGTGGCCAGCTGGGAAATCATAGTGTGGTCCAGACTGGGTGAGCTCTAGCCCTGACAGGCACAGGCTGGAGCCACACACAGTTTTTTCAGGCTCCCAGCTCTGAGCTGTAGATAAGGCCACCCTAACCAATCCCCTCTCCATGTTCCATCTTCATGGATATCTACCCATGATACTAAATGGATTCATGTGTATTTTTTTATGTTTCTGACACCTGGCTGGCCTCTTCAGCCCCCAGAGCAGGGAGCTTATCTAACCCAGAAGAAAAGTAACGCAGAGAAAAGTTCAAAAGCAGCCTTGTGCACTACAGCCTTCCCTGGAGGAACTCAAGACAGTGTGAATTACCATTCTGAAATTTCCCCCAATTCCACTGATCAATTAATCAGAGAGATCATCTTCAGCTATCACATCAGTATGATCCTCACCTTGCACAGACTGAGCTCAACCACTTGAAAAATACCGTAGGTTTTCTGAGTGCATCTATCACTTATGTTAAACTATCAGGGATACAATACTAATCCCCAGAAAATAATCAACTGAGCTGTCCTGTCAAATTCTTATTGAGGTGGCCAGCAGTACTGTGCCATAACACCTTAACAGGATTTGAAAGTGTCCTCTCAGCAGATTGCCACAAACATTTTGTGTCACTTGAGAAAGCTGACTAGTGTCATTTACATCAGGTAAGTCACACCAGCCCATCCAAGGACACTTCTGTGCACTGGATGCCAGGGAGGAGCACAGGCTCTGGAACTGGGGCTTGGCCAATTTGGATACTGTCAAAAAACCCACAAGCAACCCACAACCTACCACCTTACCTTCTCCTTTGAAGGGTTGATTTAGTACTTGATGAGTGACTAATTGATCAGTGAACCAAAACACACACTAAAAGCCAAGTGGTAGCTAAGTACAGTAAGAGGACAGAGGCCTTGGAAGGATCAGACAAACATCTTTCTATGCAAAACACATTTCTGCATAGACACAAAAGGATGTGATCTGAAGAGAAAGGCTACAGTCAGCAGGACACATCTGTCTGTTTGCCAAGTCTCAAAGAACAGCATCAGCAAAAAAAAAGTAAAATGACAAAACATCATCATCCAATTCTACAGAAAAAGATCAGATTGGAGGGGAGAGAAGAGAAGATATGATGCTTTTCATAAAGAACAGAAAGAAATAATAGCCATCCTCAGCATTCCAAACTCTCTAGCTTCTAAGAACAAGCAGTAGAAAGGCAAATATTTTGCTGCTTAATTGCTGGGTGACTTAAAGAGTCACTGGAATTACTTTTTACTAATTAACAAGAAAAAGAGAGGTCCTTGTAAGGCAACATTAGCATCTTGACATGTACAACAATGCAAAAGAAATACTTCTTCACAGAAATCAGGAAACTTGAAAATTATTACAATGTGAGGACAGAGAGGCTGTCATGCACTGAAGTTTCTTTGTGAAAGTTTTGATAAAAACAACAACAGGTTTTCTGTAGCCTAATTTTCACAGCTTGACACCAAGCAAGCTCGTCTCCAAGCACATTCAATGCAGAGGTGGGATTTCCCTCGGAGAAAGGTTGGGTTGTGTCCCTCAGCAGCCAGCACTGTCCTTTGCATGACACAATAGTCACACAGAATCACACAGGATCACAGAACCTTAGGAGTTAGAAGGGACCTTGAAAGATCATCCAGCCTGAGCAGGATCACCCAGATTAGATCATACAGGAACACATTCAGATTGGCCTTGAATGTCTCCAGAGAAGGAGACTCCACAACCTCTCTGGGCAGCCTGGCCCAGTGCTCTGTCACCCTCACGGTGAAAACGTTCTTCCTTATATTCAGTTGGAACTTTCTATGTTCCAGTTTGGATCCATTGTTCCTTTTCCTATCACTGGCCATCACCAAGAAGAGCCTGGCTCCATCCTGACCCTTGAACCACTTTGGTTTGGCTTCTAGGCTAAGACATACATGAGGTGGGGGGAACAGGTAACAATCAGCCAAGCATGAGCTCGTTCGTGGGAGTGTGACAGAATGGTCAATATCATTTCAGGCACATGAATACTAAGACTACAGAGGAACACTGTTGTGTTTGCATTAGGAACTGAAACAGTTACTACCAAGTGGGCAGCATCAACGTCCAGAACCAGTCTACAGGCTAAAGAGGATAATTTTATCATCACATTGTAAAGCAAACCTGAACTTTCTCCATCTAGTTTCAGATTTAACCACTTCACAGGACATTAACTTTGTTACTCTGAGTGAAGTGACAGCTGTATTTAGAAAAAAGAACCAGATTTACAAGAGAACAACCTGGCAGGGTTGTTTTCATAAATGAAGTTTCAATAATGACACCAAAACACTACGAAAAACATGAGAGAAACTTCAGGTTTGGTGCCCACTATCCTTTCACCCTATTTTCCATCAGGCTCAATTTCTGTGGGGTCCACTTGAACAGGCAGGTGGGATTGGGCAGGAAAGGGAGCAAATGCTAAGGATTGGTATCAAACCCCCTAATTATGCCATTCCCACACCACTGTCCTTACGTGATGCTGTACACACAAGCATTTAACCTTTTATCATCAGGTGAAGGAATTTACTGTCATTGTACACCGAGTGGTGTCCCTCAGGGGGCTGTACTGGGACCGCTGCTGTTTAATATATTCACCAATGACTTAGCAAGATCAAGTGCACCCTCAGCAAGTTCACACATGACACCAAGCTGAGTGGTGTGGTTGACACATCAGAAGGATGGGATGTCATCAAGAGAGACCTGGACAGGCTGGAGCGGTGGGCCTGTGTGGACCTCATAAGGTTCAGCAAGGCCAAGTGCAAGGTCCTGCACCTAGGTCGGGGTAACCCCCAGTATCAGTACAGGCTGAGGGAAGAAAGGATTGAGAGCAGCCCTGCTGAGAGGGACTTGGGAGTGCTGGTAGATGAAAAGCTGGACATGAGCCGNTGGGGCTGCTCAGCCTGGAGAAGAGGAGGCTCCAGGGAGACCTTCTAGCGGTCTGCCAGGACCTCAAGGGGGCCTACAAGAAAGATGGGGAGAGGCTGTTCAGTAGGGCCTGTTGTGACAGGACAAGGGGTGATGGTTTTAAACTAAAACAGGTTAGATTTAGACTGGATATAAGGAGGAAATTCTTTACAACGAGGGTGGTGAAACACTGGAACAGGTTGCCCAGGGAGGTGGTGGATGCCCCTGGATCCCTGGAGACATTCAAGGCCAGGTTGGATGAGGCCCTGAACAACCTGATCTAGTTGGGGGTGTCCCTGCTCACTGCAGGGGGGTTGGACTAGATGACCTCTGGAATTCCTTCCAACCCAAAACATTCTATGATTCTATTAAGGGGTTTCTCACCACCTCTCTCCTCATGCATTTTACTCAGAGAGCAGTCACTGATGGACTGGCTTGTGGCTTGTTTTCATTTTTACCACAAAAAAAAAAACATCACAAAGAAATAGAACATGTCAGAGATGACAGGAGCAACAGTCACTTAAATTACCAATCTTTTTTCCAGTTCCACACTGCATTACCTGTATCCTTCAGTTTAGTACTCCACTTAAACACCCATTAGGAGTTTTCTACGTTCTATCTAATTTATTTTGAGGAGGATTAAGAAGCATTGAAGCTTCCAGCAAGCTCGTCATTTTGAGCACCTCTACAACTGTACCTTTTTTTAAGTAACTTTCCCCCTTGAAGTTTGCTCTTTAAAGTCAGAAAGACCTTACAGCTTATTAGAATATAAAGTGGGAAATAAACTGAACCAAGTAACCGCCAGCTAGAGTATTCCAGGAATTAAATAAGATGAAAACATTTCTTTCTGAATTCCTTTCAACTTAATTCTGTGCAGCAGAAAGAATTCAAAACAGAATGCATTTATTGAACACTCTGCTAGCTGTCATCTAAGAAGTTTGTAAATCTTTATAAATTTGCCAGTTAAAAGGAATGAATAGGTTATATTTTATAGTGGCAGGGTTCCAGGTACTATTAACCAGGCAACCCATTACACAGGGAAGGGAAAAAAAAAAAGAAAAATAAAGCAAACCACAAAAAACCCCAGAATAAATTATGCCCAGGTTTGCATTGTTTAACAAAAAGGTTTAACTAGGGGCTCTATGACCAAATATGATCTGTTCTGCCTAGTGTAATATAATATTTCTATAAAACACAATCTCAATAACAGTTTCTATACAACAGCTACTAAATCTCTTCCACAATATTTCAGCCTCTCCATAGGAACCAATGTCCTCTAAACCTTTTAAAGATATAAATTTTAGTAGGCAATACTTATGGAAATATTTGGACTAGTCAGTTTGGTTGCTCCCAGCAGAACTGGCAATAATCAACATTCTGCTCCCCCAGGTCACCACCAACACGTATCTGCCAGGCTGATGCCACATGATGGGTGCCCAGTCTCTCCTTTTAAAGTTTGCAGTAGCACTTGCACTGCTCCCAAGATAACCTCCAGGAAGCAGTCCTATCATGTAACATAGCTGACAGCACCCATCACCCAAAACACTAGTGAAGATGACACCCAGGTACGTTACTGGATAGCAGAAGTTTCTGAACACGTCCCCAGAGCGCCACAAAAATGCTGTGTGTACAAGTCAGAGTGGCACAAACTGCTGTATCAGCTGCTGCTGTCATGCTGATAGGAAGGTGCTGCTGTCAAGCTGTGCTGGAGTAGCATCCAGACCCTCAGAAACAGGGGTGGGTTAACTGCCACAACATCCCCTTTCTTAGCATCCTTCTTTTTGAGAGGAACGGGGCGAGGGGAAGGGTTTAAGATGTGCAGCTCCAAATAACGTACTCTAAGATCAAAGAGGAATTTTCAAAAACTACTGCCATCAAAAGAGTTAATCTACCCTTTGAAGATTTACCCTTACACAAGAACTGCAGGATAGGCTTATGGCAAGATCCTTCTCCTTCAGCTTTCCTTCTCTTTCTAAAATACACCCATGCCTGTGAATCACCCTGGACTCTGTAAGGTCCTCGGCATCCCACACCGTTCCAGGACAACCACATGAACTACCAACTCAAGACTGCATCTCTCCCTGTGATGTGTGTGAAAAGATGACATCTCCTCCAGAACCCATTTTGCCTTATGATTTCACTACATCTGGGCTGAAATCAGAAATTCATTATAGTCTGTAGGATATATTGAAGTTCAGTAGAGCCAAGGGCAGAGTCCTGCACTTGGCCCATCACAACCCCATGCAGCACTACAGGCTGGGGCAGAGTGGCTGGACAGCTGTCAGGTGGAGAAAACTTTCTTCACTGAAAGAGCTGTTGGGGTGTGGAACAGGCTGCCCAGGGAGGTGGTTGAATCCCCATCCCTGGGTGTGTTTAACAGATGGGTAGATGAGGTGCTCAGAGAAAGGGTTCTGGAGAGGACAGGAACGGTTGGACTCAGTGATCTTAAAGGTCTTTTCCAACCTAGTCATTCTGTGACATTTACTCTTCAATAAACAATCTTTGTCTTCAAGAGAATAAATATATTTCAAATATTTGTATGTGTGTGTGTGTGCAGGGAAGCTAAACTTTAAGGGAAGACAATGAAAGGAAAGTGCCTGCATATCACTAACCTCGGCTGTGAGCTTTAATAATAATTTGCCTATTCATTTACACAGAGCTGGGGGTGTCTGCTCACACATGTGTGTTCATAATTCTTCATTAAAAAGTGATGGTACTAATTGTCTAGAAAAACTCTCTGTTCTTTTTTTAGGGCACAGCTTTTTTCCATCATTAACTCTGAATGTCAGCAGGGCAAATTTCCAATATTGTTCCCCTTCAAAATGCTGTAAATACAACACACCTCTGCATTTCTAAGGCAAGGTGTTATCCAAACCCATCTCAGCATTTACCTTTCTGCCACTGGATAAGTTTTGGGAGTGTACAGCACTTTCTTAACAAAAAGAGATGAAAATAAGGGTCTGTCACTTGCTATGGACAAGCTGTGTCTGTTGAAAGCGACAGAAAGCTCAGGGAGCTGGAAGTGCACTACAGGAGTCAGCAGAGCTCTCCAGAAATGGGTCTCAAGGTCACATTTGGCCCAATACCTCAGAATACTATGCAAGAAATGCTGAGAAGATTGTCCTGGAAGTATATAATTAAGGGATACCATCATTGCCCCTGTGTTCTGCAAAGGAGTAGTCCAATTCACATGTGATAAACAACTTGTTCTCCATCCTCATAACTCAGCCACTGAGCATTCAATTATTGGATCATAAAACAAATGGGCAATGACATTACTGTTGCTATAATTCCTAGACACAAAAAAAGTTAAACTTGCTAAGTGAAAACAACTAATTACCCCTCAACTAGCGTTAAAATAGTGTCAGGTAAGGAGAGGAGCAAGTCAATTTCAATCAAATACCTTGGAAACAGAGGGCAGTGATGTACACCAGGATACAGGCTTGTGTAAATTACAGAAAGTAAGAAGAATCATCACTTTTCAAGGCTTTTCTTACCTTTCTTCAAACAGAAATTGGGCTACTCAGAAGACAGTGGTCCTGCACCAGCTCTTGTGCATCCCTAGGAACATGTCATTTAAGTGGGATTGAGCTTCACCTCAGAGCTGGCACTGGAGACTCTGGATACAGTGCCACAGCTCTGCCCTGCTAAATAAAACACAACACATGCTGACACAGCTTACAGAGGGGTCACAACAACAAGATTTTAATTGGAACAGAGGGAAAAGGCAAATCTCCTCCAAGATAGCTCCATCTGATCTTTGTCCCCATACCGCCTCCTGAAGCTTCTCCTTTTTGTAAGGAGGACAGGCATGCTTCCCATACAGGAGGATGTCATTTCTCCATGAGTTCTCAGCATCTACACACAGTCTGGTGGTACTGAAATCCCCAATGTGTGGAATCAGTAACACTGGTGGTACCACAACCTCAACAGTCTTGTCTCAGCACCCCAAGTTGCATGGCTGGCAGGAGTTCTGTATGTCCTGAGAGCAAGGATTTCATTTGATAGTCTCCTACTAGAGCTAGGGACAAGGATGTTAAGTCCAGTCCTGCAGCAAGGTCCAGCTCCCAGTAAAGAATAGAATGGTTCTGTGTTTAATTTACAGCCCCTAGGTTTTGAGATTGGGTTATTTGGGGAGTAAGAGATGAAGCAGAGCACGGAGAAAATCCCAGTCCCACCACAAGCAACCCCACACTGGATGTTACTGCTAAAGCTTTTGTAGTCTCACCATGCTACTTGCTTTCTGTATGCCCC
>VXBZ01012552.1:0-21828 GCA_013399135.1 Heliornis fulica | reverse complement strand
GGAAAAAAGAAGGAAAAAAGAAGGAAAAAAGAAGGAAAAAAGAAGGAAAAAAGAAGGAAAAAAGAAGGAAAAAAGGAAGGAAAAAAAAGAAGGAAAAAAGAGAGAGAAAAAAGAGAGAGAAAAAAGAAAGGAAAAAAAGGAAAAAGGAAAAAAGAAAGGAAAGGAAAAGAAAAAAAATAAAAGAGAAGAAAAATCCCAGGGCGTCTCAGCACAAGAAGGGGATTAGAGGCAGGCAAGAACAGCTTCCCAACTTCCAGGAAGAAAGAGGTGGGGACCCTTCTAGGACATCTCCAGGAGGGCTGCAAGCCATGGGCTTTGCCAGGGACAATCAGCAGCTTCCAAGAGGATGTTTCTGAAGCCAGCCTACCACAAGAGAAGGTCACACACCAAAACAGCAGGAGCCAGCCCAGCGATTTTCCCTTTCATACTGAGCAGAAAGCCACCCACAGTCTGCCCCACACCGCTGATCCTTCCTGTGAACTGGACAATGTGAGCTTTCAAGCACACAGCAGGGAGAGGGAGGAGATGCCAAAGGGTGATGTGGGCCCATCTGAGAGTGCCCAGAGCTCTTTGGAGCACAACAGGGCTGCAGCCACACGAGTCACAAGGAACAGTCAGGAAAAAAGACTGATTTCATAGATGCACATTTTCCTTCGCTTTGATGCCATTTCTTATTTGAAAATAACAATTATCCCTGATTTCTGATGGTTTTCGTTTTCATTTTCATTTCACAAACATGAGATCACTAATATTAGAGAAATCCAGAGCCACCAGGCATTGCTTTAATTCTAAGCTACTAGAAAGCTGTTTCACAAGAAGAAAAAAAAAAGTGATTTACTAGAGAAAAAAAATAGAAGTAACAAATACCTCTTTGCAAGGGTTTGTGTGCTTGCTGATAGGATAGGATGAAACATAAAAATAGCTGTGAGAATTATCCTTTGCAAAAATTCTGGGTTGTAAAAACACAGAAGGTTAGAAAAGGCCAAAGCATGGCATGTTTTTCCTTAGCATTCCTGACTCACTCATAGGAATCCAGCACTGGGCAATACATGTCTTGGGTATTCCATGATGGACTGCCCCAGAGCATGGAAAGGTGGTCTCTGCTTTTTCTACCCAGAGAATACACCAGCTTCCAGTGCTGCAGCAGTCAGCTGCAAGGTGGTGTGTAATCCACATCATCCCTGACATCACTAGGTCCCCAGAGCACGTAGGTCAACTGTCACTTGATGACAAGGCTTAGAGCAGCATCAGCTTGCAGTGTGGATCTACATCTGCTAAGGCAGCCTAAAGGAAATGGTTCCAAACTGGAACATGGAAAGTTCCATCTTGATATAAGGAGGAACTTTTTCCCTGTGAGGGTGACAGATCACTGGAACAGGCTGCCCAGAGAGGTTGTGGAGTCTCCTTCTCTGGAGACATTCAAGACCAATCTGGACATGTTCCTATGTGATCTACTCTAGATGATCCTGCTTGTGCAGGGGGGTTGGACTGGGTGATCTCTTGAGGTCTCTTCCAGCTCCTGATATTCTGTGATTCTGTGATGATTCTCTAGGACTGAAAGAGGAACATACTCAGCACAACTGGCCATGCAGTGGAAGATAAAACATAAATAATACAGCAGATAAACCCACAGCATTGCACAACAACTATCCATCATAGCAAATACTGAAGTACAGTGCTAAAAACCAACATGGCTCACCTCTTGCAGGAGTCTACAGGACACATGTACCTTTGCAGGAAAAACTGAATCCCATCCACATTTCTGCTTATGGTGGAAGTTCTTTGACAGAATATAAGAATGCAGCAGAGTGAAATTCAAATCTCCCTGTCACTTAAAAGTATGCTGGTTCCTGTATCCTCCTTCCTTTGAAGCTTCCATCTGCAAGGGCATCAAAGGATGAGACTTTTTTTGCCACTGTTGTGGCAGATCTAACAAATTCTGTTCTTCTGAAGGATTTTAACAGCCTCACAAGAGGTCAGAACACTATGGATGGGCAAAGAAGAGCATCCACCTAACGTGCTGTAACATCTGCAGGGGAGGCAGGATGGGCACGTGGAGGGGGACACAGTACTGGTAATTTAGTGCTGTAAAGACTGGGATGGTCTTAGAGTGGTTGCAAGATGAAGGAGTAGATGGGTATTTACAGGCTCTTCAGGAGACACGAGTTTGGTGGAAACTGAACCACAGGGTTTGAAAGTGGATTTCTGACACATCCAGGGGAGCTTCAGAGCTAAGGACAGAGATGGCTTCTTTCTCTGCTGGCTGTTCACCAGCTTTGGCTCCAGTTCATGGTGCTGCCATGGGGACTGGAATATTAATATTCAGATAAAGGCCAAAATCTGATTTAATTTTTGTTCTTATCTCTTGCAGACACACACAAAAAAAAAAAAACCTTCCCACCAAAACCACCACACACCAACCAACAGAAATGATTTAGGACCAGTTTCTTGAGAGTTTTTATGAAGTTACACTGTAGGATGATCAGGTTTTTGTCAGACCTGTCAGTTCAGGTGGTCAAGCCTGAGAACATAGCAAGAACAAGAGATGCCAAAGGTATAGCCCAAGTGTTCACAGATATTTTTTTTCCTTCAGATTTTTCAAAATAAAACAATGCAGTAAAAAGCAGACTACAAACCTCTGTGCTAGACTCCCTCTGTCAGACTCATAACTTACACTGTCTGATGGCAGGACTCTCAAAAGTAATCTCTTAATAAATTTAAATATATCTATATGCCTGATCACGACCTGCTTATTTCAGCTTGTTAACAGAGCTTGAATCATCGTGCTGATAGAGGTTTAAATGAGTCATTTCTGCTCATGTAAGTGAAGCCTGTTAAATATCATGACAAGCTCTCTCCAAGGACCTGAAACCTCACCATGTCTCACACAGCTGGAAGGAAAAGTGCACTGACCCATTCTGCACCCAGCCTGGCACAGTCCTCATGTCCCACTTTTAATGGGAGGCACTCCAATTGCCTGTGCAGGGCAAAACAAACAGGGATTAAAAAATAATAATAAAATAAAATACAAAGGAAAGAAAAGGCAGACTACAGGCTCGGACTTGAGGTGGAATCCAAACTCTTGCTCTGACAATATTAAGTATTACAGCTCCAGGGCTGAGTAAAACCACAAATAGTGATCACCTTGACATCAGATATTAAAAACACCACGAAGAGGCACCTTACTTGAAAATATATTTACAGCCCCAGCATAGGGGAATTGTTTCCCTACAATTTTTTGACAAAAACATAGCCATTGTCCATTAAGTTCTTCCAAAAAACCAGCACCATACTAAGGGATCTGTTTCTCCTGAAACACACAAGATCTTCATTTCTTCAATAAGTGGCTGCTGCATTTACTGGAAATCACTGGTGTCCCCCCATTGCAGAAGTGTGGAGACTTTGGAGGCTGCTGTGCAATGGTACAACGCTCAGAGAGCAACCACACAGCAGTCCCATTCCCCTAACTCATGGGAGCTGTGCCAGTTGAAGTGAGACAAAGCTCAGGAGACCCTGTGAGGCACTGAACCCCCAGATGAAAGCCTGCTGCTCCTTTGAGGCCAAAAGTAGAAACAACTACTGAAAATCCAAAATTGTTTGCACATGAAAAAGCCAGGTGAGACAAAAATGCTAACTCTTGAGTTGGAGAAACATTCCTGTTTAAATAGCTGTTATAGATGTATTAAACCAGACAGGGGCTTTCCCTCCAAACATATTTTTCCTGCCTGCCATATTTCAAAGATCTACCAAATTTCTTGCTTTTCATAGAATCATAGAATTTTACAGAATCACAGAATGTCAGGAGTTGGAAGGGACCTTGAAAGATCATCCGGTCCAACCCCCTGCCCGAGCAGGATCATCTAGATTGGATCACACAGGAACGTGTCCAGATTGGTCTTGAATGTCTCCAGAGAAGGAGACTCCACAACCTCCCTGGGCAGCCTGTCCCAGGGCTCTGTCACCCTCACAGGAAAAAAGTTCCTCCTTATATCAGGATGGAACTTTCTATGTTCCAGCTTGGAACCATTTTCCCTTGCTCTATCACTAACCAACACCTAAAGATCTTACCAGTACCGAGATTTTACCAGCAGATGACCCCAAAATCCACAGAGCATCCTGCAACTCTCCCCAAAATCCACACAGCACCCTACAACTCTCCCTGAAACTTGCCTGCCCTTCAGCCTCAGCCCATGGACAAAGAGGGAGGGGAAAGCAGGCAACAGTTGGGATGACAGAACTTCTCCAAGTTCCCTCCTAGATCAATGATGCTGAGGTGATGGCTCCCGTTCCCATGAGAGTTACCACCACAAGGCTGTCCCAGAGACAACCACAGCCTGGAAGTCCCCAGAAAGTAGGTCCTGAAAGCCACTGAGAATTTCTGGGGCCACACATGACTTTTGCCACAAATGGCAATGTAACTTTGAAGCAACTCTCACAGGGATCTCCCAGCTTCTTTGAAGGAGGGGAAATACGAGCTGGAGCAAGTTCCACTTGAGCATCACCTAGCCCAGCTGTTTCCAAACACAACAACATTTTGTTTGAACTTCTGACACACTGGTGGCTGATACATGGTGCTTCCCAGTCACACACACTCCCCTTGGGCCAAGGTTTTCATGTTTTGACTGGTGAGTTGCATTCCTGAGTCACTACAGGGGTCCAAACAAACAAGACAGAGAGTAGCACTACAAGAGCACAGCGTGGAGAGGGAAATACTAAAGGCAAGGAACAGAAATGTCACTGATGGAAAGAGCAGATGAATGAGGATGTAGGTTTTATCTCCAGTGACCTGTGCTTTTGCTTATTCTGCCCACTCTGTATTTGTGAGGAAGAAAAAATCTTGTCCCTTTTATTTTGAGATACTTCATTGGCCCTGGTTTCCCTTCAAGCCAGCAGGTAGTGAGGACACACTAATCTCAATACCCACTCTCCTTCTGCTTTGCAGGGGAGAGGCTTCTCCAAGAACAGCCACTCCTGGGCACACAGAAGAGATCCCAGCTGATTGCAAGGCAATCAGATGACCCCTAAAGGAACTTGCTTTGGAGGTGCCTCTCTGTACTGGGCAAACAGTCACTGGAACCAGGGCTGGAAACCTGGGTGTTGAATGTGCTACAGGAAAGCTGTGCTGCTCAGACAGCACCACACAGAAACACACCTTTTGTGTGCAGCCAGAGGAATTGAAGATAAAGGAGACACTTTGAAGAGCCTGTTACTAAAGGAAGAAGGGAAAAAAAAACAACTGAGATGTTGGTTAGCTAGGCTGAAAGAGGGTCCTCAAATGCAGCACACCAAGAGAGGAGAATCAGAAGCACAGTCTATATTTGTGCCAAGAAACAACCTTTCCAACCAGGTGGAGGCAGGCAGTGATGTTACTACACCTCCTACATTCTCTGAGGGAGCTGGGGGTGTTCAGTTTGGAGGAGACTGAGGGGAGACCTTATTGCTCTCTGCAACTACCTGAAAGGAGGTTGCAGTGAGGTGGGGTTGGTCTCTTCTCCCCAGTAACAGGTGACAGAACAAGAGGAAATGGCCTCAAGTTGCACCAGGAAAAATTTAGGTTGGATCTTAGGAAGAACTTCTTTACTGAGAGAGTCCTCAAGCATTGGAACAGGCTGCCCAGGGAGGGGGTTGAGTCCCCATCCCTGGAGGGGTTTAACAGGCGGGGAGATGCGGTGCTTGAGGACATGGTCTAAGGGTAGACTTGGTGGCGGTAGGGTAATGGTTGGACTGGATGATCTTAGGGGGCATTTCCAGCCTTAACAATTCTATGATTCTAGTACCTTCTGCCCAGGAGGGGGCAGGTAGCCTGGGCTTGACAGAGGGCACGAAAAGCTTTGTAACCCACAGTGCTGAACCGCCAGCTCTCTGCTCAAACCCAGCACGGCCGTTTCCCTTTAAACAGAGATCACAGGGAAAGAGCAGGCACATGGAATTTCAAATATCATGGTAATGAATGAGCTACCAGGAGTAACTAATACACAATTTAAACACACTAATTGTATCAAAAGCGCTTCAGTGGCTTTTCAGTTTTGTTTTTCCCCTCTCACATCTAAACCTCTTGCTTTGCCTTTATACTCATCAGCATTTGCTCCACAAGTTTCTTCTTTTTCGTATTTTTAAAACTAATCTCCCCCCTTGTCTCCTTATCTCTGCCATTCCTAATCCCTGGTTTCGTTATCCATCCATACAGCCTGTGAGTTGGATTTGGTCTCTGCTCTCAGAGACAAAGCAGCACCTTTGTTTGCTTTGCTTGCCTTGCTATTCCCTCCCTGCCAGCACAGGCAATACTGAGTGCCAAAGCCACTGCTCAGTCTGAAGTGGAGATCTTGTATGAACACTTCTCAATTGTGTTTTTGTGGATATTTCTTCTATGATTGCCTTAAAACCATGTTACACTTTAATTTTTCCAGCTTTCCATCTGTTACTTTATCTGATTTTTCCCTTTGAATCAAGAAGCTTCTCAGACCATGCACAAAGACCAAGCCAGGGGGGAAGAAAGGCTTCTTAGACTGGATGCACCTGCCAGAAGTCAGACCCAGCAAAACTAAGTTTAGAGGCCAACGTTCCTCAAGCTGGGGGAGGTTAAAGCCTGTTCTTTAACGTTTAATGTCACACCAGACTGGGTTTGCAAGAGAAAATACTACTGGGAATCTAGACTTCACACAAACAAGATCTTAATCCGATTCTCCATCAGCTTTGAGAGAGCACTGTGCTTGAGAGGTTGTGGAGTCTCCTTCTCTGGAGACATTCAAGACCAATCTGGACACGTTCCTGTGTGATCTACTCTAGATGATCCTGATCAGGCAGGGGGGTTGGACTGGATGATCTTTTGAGGTCCCTTCCAACTCCTGACATTCTGTGATTCTGTGACTCCTGAAGTTCAGACACTGATCCACACAGACACTTTGCTGTCTGTTAGCACTCAATTTAAGCTATTTTTTCACCCACAACTGTACCTGAGTGCCATACACAAATATATGTTGTTTCATGATTAAAAAAAAAAAGATACTATCATTACTAATGGCAGTTTCCACTGATTTCAAAATTGCTTAAATCTCACTCTTCTCTCTTTCACAAGACTTCCAGTAGTCTAGAGCTACTCTGGATTTAGCAATTAAGATGAGATGATAATTTTCAGAAACAGAAGTAGTCTGGGTTCCTGCTATAAAACCACAAAATCACCCTGTCCTCCACCGTTTCACCCCACATCACAGTGACAGTTGGCCTTTGATTTTGCAAACCTTCAGTTTTCAGAAGTCACCAGACAGACCTTCCTGTTGGGAATGCAGCACCTGACAGAGCCAAGGACATCTCAGTCCAGGCAGGATGTCCCTGACTGCACAACCTGAAGGAAGGAGACAAGTCATAAGACTAAAACTGGCAACAGGGAAGTGGGGAAACACAAAGAACGTTCCTCTCCCTCTTAGGCACAGCTGCAGAGATTCATGGCTGAATTTCAAAGGCTCTAATCATGACTAATTTCAGAAGAAAAGGCTGTGACACCTCAGGGGAAGTCACAGGACATCCCCCACACCATCTGACCGCAGCAGGCAGCCCATTTCCCAACCCAACACGAACGGCAGCTTCACCCAGCACTGATGCTCAGTACTGGTGTGTGCTGACTGTGGACCTTACCTTTGCTGAAGCAGGTTAAGTACATTTAAACACCATATTTTAGGATAAGAAAGGAAAGATCTACTAAAAGAAAATACAGTGGAATGGTACCTTTTGTAGCCACAATATAATTAACCAAACTGGACTTAGTCCAAACATCATAGTTAATAAATTTCCTACTGCAAGAATTACTAAGAGATTTCTAGGGACAATAGGTGATTAGGACTAAGTGAAGCCTCACACTCAGGGGTCTTTGATGCCAGCACACTGATGTAAACAGTTCTTAATAACAACCTCAAACAACCTTTTACTGACATGCATTTCAACTCTCACATGGAGCAGCCAAGGTATTTTAGTTCTGAAGGACCTGGACCCTTGTAGGATTAGGAGTTTACATCTGTGTAACGTATCTATTACAATGAGAAAACAATTTGAAGTGTAAATTCAGAAGCACCATCCCAACAGGAACCTACAAGTGAGATGTCCTGTTGATTCCAAGTTTAAAAGTGCATTGAAGCCTAAAATTGCATGAGGTTTAAGGCCTAAAAAGCTACCTTCAGACTGGCCTCTGCACCTTGCTCATTCCATGATCCATTTTGTCCCTATGGAGCGATGTGAGAATTCCCCATGTTGCCCTCCTTTTTATTACATAAATCACCATCCAAATTGCATTACATATTCTAGAGATCTCAGGTGAAGGCAGAAATGTTCACACAACTTCAAGGGACTCGAGAGGGCATTTGAAATCAAATATTCCCACTCCTGCAGGGAGCTGCAAAGCCAGACATGCACCTCCTGGCCCCACAGCTCAGCGGCAGCCCTCCCACTCCCCTCACCCCAGCAACACTTGGAGAGAGAGAGAGAAATGCTGATAGCCTGGGACTGCTCTGCCTCCCCAGTCAGCTGTGCAAACTGTGCTGAAATCCTAAGAACAAGGTTTTAATCTTGTTCCAATGCCCTTTCTCCCAACCCCATGCAGGCAGGGAAGCCAGCCCATCTCCTGCGTGCCTCTGCTAAGCCTCTGAAGTCCTTTGTTGTGCTTCCGACTGCGTTGCCTGTAGCCCAGTGTTCTCCCTTTGAAGGCTTGCATCATAATCCCTCTCTCTATGGTTTTAGTGCTTTGGGAAAGGGTTTTCTGTCTTAAGTAAGTATTTTTACAAACCCAAATGTATGTTTTTAAAAAGCATCTTCTCTGCTTGCAAGCCAGCACACTGTGATGTGACACTCCATCCGAGAGATCTAGCCTCACTGGAGGAAGGAAAAGGTCTCCTCATGTTCTCAGAACACTGTTCTTGATAGTTTTGTTTCTAAATCCATTTGCTGAAAAACAAAACCAAACTTTTTCAATTTTACACTGTCAGATCTTTAATGATACACACCCAAAAATAAACATACTGCTTGCCACAAGGTGCAGATGTTTAGAGGCAGAAACATAAGGGCTTACAACAGCTGATCTCTACCTAGAAGTACAAAAGAATCACAATATTTAAAATACAGGTTTTTCTTGAGTCTTTGTCTTACTGCAGCTTAGTCTTTCCCCAAACAGTCTTAACAGGAATGGCTTTGCATTTCTTCGTGACCCAAAGCACAATGGAAACAAAGCATCCCAAAACCAGGTTCTGAACACATCTCTCCCCCTCCTGCCCTGTACTGTTGGCATTCACCCTTTTTTTTCACCAAAAGAAGATAAGGTTCATGCACAAAATGGGGTCAAGCACACTCACAGTTCAGGAAACTAAGGCTGGGCACTGCCTAGGTCACTGAACACAAGTTTCACCTGAGTAACCTGCGTGACAAGGTGCACCACACCTCACAAAGCTTGGCTATGGCAGAGATGCTCTATTCCAAAAATTTTTGTCAACAGGATGAGAGAAAAATGTCTCAGAGCTACTAGCACTGCATGGGGCTCATCTACATGATGGGAATTCCCTCTGAGTAACAAGTTGTTATCCACCTCCAGCTGCAAACACCGAGGGAGAAGTGTTTACTAGCACGGTGCTGGACTGGGAGAGGCCTGTTCCTCCTCAGGCAAAATGTTAGAATTTTAGAATATTTCAATATTCTATATTGAAATATATTCATATGAAATATATTCATATTGAATATGAAATACACTCTCCTTTAAAACCATTTATGAAAAGGACTGGGATTTACAGACACACAAACCTATGTAAGGCCTTGGAGAGTAGCCCCACCAAACTTGTGCCTGATTAACACCCCTCTCTGCCATGCAGCAGGTGCTTTGGACTGCTCAGACAAGGTTTCCTGCTCAGCAAAAGACAACTTTGTTAGGGAAGTCTTCTCCAGAGGCTGGGATGCCAGCTAATGAAGTGAGATGGAGAACTGAGGCAGAGATGCAAAGGGAAATGGTGGCAACATAGCACTTCAGAATCCAGCCAAAGAATAGTTTGGGGGGAAAAACAGGCAAAAGCTGACATTCTGAGGCTGTAACAGAGGAAACGGTGCCAAATCTAAAATCTCTTTGTTCACATTTGCCAAAGGTGAGGACAATCAGCATGAGGAACAAAAACATGAGTCAGCTGGAAGCATCCCCTAGGAGCCAGCTCAAGCACAATAGCTACTGCTTGCCCTAGGGCTGCTGGTAGCTTCACTGTGAAGGTCTAAGGCTCCATGACTTGTTACTTTTTTTGAAGCTGTCCTCCTGCTGTTCCAGATGTGAAACTCACTGCAGAGCTTCATGCCAAAATCCCATCTGCCTCTCTGCCATTCTGGGGCAACGTGGTAGAGGTGTCATTTCTGCCTGTGATCTCCCACCTGCTGTCCCTCCTACTCCAACTGTGACCTGGAACAAGGGAGATCAGTTTCTCAGTCTCCATCTCCGTTACTCCATTGGATTTGCATGACAAGGTTGTGGTACAGAGTCAGCCTCAGAGGAGGTGGCTTCTGTGATATACTGCTAGAAGCTTCCCCATGTCCAACAGAGCCAATGCCAGATGGTTCCAGGATAGACCCACAGCTGGCCAAGGCCGAGCACACCAGCGACAGTGGTTGTGCCTCTGGGATAATGATGTTAAGAAGGGGGCTAATTGGTGAGTGATCTCATCCCTGTCCCTATCTCAACTCACAAGCTTTTGGTTTGATTTGGGGTTTTTTTTCCCCTGTTGAGCTGAGGATGAGGAGTGATAGATCAACTTTGGTGGCACCTGATGTCCAGGCAGGGTCAACCCATCAAAGTTACCCTCACAGGATAAGCTGGGAGATATCTTTCGAGAAGCACAGATGTAAACACAACCCATCCAGTATGGCAAAGGGTTGGCTAGTCAAAAATACCTACATTCTGGAGGGGTCACAAAGCCACCCAATTAATGAAATTGGGGTGTAGGCCACCTATGAAGGCTCCACACAAAAGAAAAGTTGCAAAGAGGAGCATCTTTGTGTGAGACACAAGACAAGCACCATGTTGGCCCCACACTCTTGCCTTCCTCCTGGGCAACCTCCCAGGCATACACCACAGACCAAGAGCCTCAGACCAGAAAATCCTCCCTGGAACAGGCAAAAACCAGACAAAGACCAACAAGTCAACATTTTGCACACAGTGAGAATGCAGGAGCAGATCACAGGAGGCTTGGGCAAATCCAAAAAGGCATTTTTAGTTTCTACTCAAACAGGTAGAAATCCAAGCCACAGGTAGAAATCCAAGCCACAGGTAGTTCAAGGGGTAAAGCAGACATGGGCAGTACCCTCACCATGCTTGTACCTCGCATGTCTCACTGCTGGTCACTCCCATGGCTGGGGTCTGCTCCCTTTCCTGAAAGTCCCACTAGCACATCATTAGACCACCAAACTACTTCAGTACAAAGGGACATACAAGTAAACACAGCTATGCTGTAAATTGGTTTGAGGCAAATCTACACCAACTTCAGAGAGCAACAGAATTTCCAGGTAGTCCCGACTCTGTGCCACAGCAAGGAGCTGCTTTTCCTAGGCTTAGGCTTTTCCACATCAAAGCAAGGTGGTTAAAGACACTCAAGTAAGCAAATCCATACTTTGCAATACACAGGGCAAGAGAATGACAGAGCAGCAACAAAAGCCCAGCAGTGTTCTGCTGCCCTCAGCCACCCAAGGGAGATGAACAAGGACCTTCAGCGCAGACTGTGTTGGTACTCCTAGTGTTTCAAGACAGACACATCCACCACATGTAAGCACAGGAGAGTGGGTTTTTCTCATGTCTGGCACAAAAATCTATGTACAGTGGTAAGCAATAAAGCAGATGGGCTCGAAGTAAGAGGTCTAACTGTCCCAGGGACTCTCCACTCTCTCTTCCCATGGTCTTCCAAGCTTCATTTAAACCATATGTTTTACTACAGCTCCGAGTGCTCAACGCTCTGGAAAATTGCAACAGTAAATTAGAGGACTGTTTATGTCTACTTGTACAGAAATCCTTCCTGTGCTGGCTACAGTAATGAACAAGCAAAGCTTTCATTTGTTGCAGTGCTGCTAACTATTTCTCTAACGCATTGCTGAGTAGAGCTTGTGGAAGGATCCATCCTTGGCAAGACAGGAACTCTGCTAAACAAGTACTTTCAGGCCATTTGGAGAAGGTTTTGTCTAACTGCATTCCCCCTGTTTAAGCTCAGGAAGAGCCACAAACCCCAAACCTGCCAATACATCTCTATTAATATTTGGAGAATTAGCTGTTTTATTAGAGAAAAAGGCCAGGCAGTCAGGAAGAGATTTTGTGAGCTCAGACTAAAAATAGTAGTAAGTATTTATTCATCTGTAAATCTGTTTATCTTCGATAGTTTCTCATTGATTTTGCTGGGGCCCTTTCCAGGTCTGTAAGCTTGAAAAGCTTTTAACAAATAAAGTCACTGGTTTGTCAGGTGGTAAACTTGCAAGCTTTCAAGGCAAGAGGCTCCCTTTAACCTTTGTGGCAAGCCCATCGATAAAAGGGATGATCAGAGAAGGCAAAACTCTACCCTCAGCAGTACAGACCTGTATAATCACACATCCCCAGAGAGCCCAAGTTCCTTCTCCTCAGCACACAGGCAGAAGCCAAATAACCAAATGGGAAGCAGGACCCAGACACGCCACACACACATGTTTAACTGTGTCCCCATCTCCCAGGTAAGCAGCACCACACTGGACAACTGTAGAAAGAGAGGGGATTTGGAAGATGGGAAGTCATAGAGATGTCAGTTGTGTGCTGCTAGTAATGTACCTCCTTTTGAATTAGGCCCAGTATTTGTCCAAAGAACCACACCATCACATTAATTCAGCCTGTGCTATTAAACTTCAGAGGCACTTAGCCCAGTGGATTTCTAACTGAAATGCAAACTTTGGATGTAGAAGGTAGCAAGAAGCATATGTCAAACAGCAACAGAACAGCTGGGGGAGAGGGCAAGCCTACTGCTGTGCTGAGCACAAGTGCAGCACATCAGGAATTTCCCCAGAGGAACAGGAACACTGGCCACCCTTACATACTGAAGGTCCCATGGCACCTTCTGAGGTCTTGAGGCTAATACTGTGTCTTAAACATGAGTGGTTATACTTCCATCAGCTTCCCTGCCAGCATCAGTTGCAGAAGTCACCCTCTTGCTTCTACATCCAGTGAGCTTCTGCAGTGCCAAGTTTCTTGGGTTTGGTCAGTAATCACCTGCAAGAATATTCAGTCACTATAAACAACCATTAGTGTCCCAATTGGATCCTTTGGGGTACAGGGTATAGCTTAAGTGTCCTGTGCACTACACACTGTAAAAGCAGCTTAACATAGAGCTTAATACCCAAGCTAAACCACTTTTAAAGCTTAAGGGGATACCTCTGCTTGGGATTTAAAGCAGCTTAATGTGTCTAATCTCAAAATCTACGTCCCACAGAAGAGATCTTGTCATCCCTATTAAACAAAGGATTTTCCATTGGGTGTCAATGGAAATAAACTGGCTGTTTGTTTGAAGAAAACCCATTTAAACACACTTCTCAATTACCCTTTCCAAAACTAATTGGAGTGTGCTGTATTACACAAACAAAGGATGTCACTTATTAATGTCACCATGGAATCTTAACTTACCTTACATGAAAGTTTCAAGGCCAGAGTTTTGAAGCACAACCCCTAACATAAGTGCTGTCATTTCTGGATCCAAAACCTGAGGGGGTTGAAAAAAATTGCTTTTCAGAGTGTGCCAAACCATGTGTTTTTGAGAATCAGCATTCCATGCCCAGGCCATTGAAGTCAATGAAAAACATTTCATTCACTGTAGTCAGGGGAGGATTTCTCATCCCAACCTTTCAATTTATCACAGGAAGAGCAACTCAGAGTAAGACAAAGCAGGCTAGATCTCAGGGGAAAAAAAAATAAAAATCTAAAAATAATTACCTGGCTGAGTTTGTTTAAACTTAATTTGTAAGAAATTCTAAAGCAATCATTTCAGAATGTCCTCTGATCTCTCATGTTTGTCTTCTCCACAGGCATCAGATAAAACAAACGTATCTCCACATTAATGGTCTTTATTAAGCAAGTGTATCTTGTGCTAGCTCTAAAATAAATTCAGGCCATGACTGGTTGGAGGCTATTATTGAAATGAAAAACACATTAAAATTAGTATCTAATCAAACATAACATTCCTTCACATTCACAAAGCACATACCATGCACATAAGCAGTCATGAGCTTCAGCTTCACTTCTATTCCCGGTTTTTCCACATAAAATTTCATCTCCTGGTACAGTCTTTTCACTGTCAAGCTAGCCCTAACATCTGTAATTTAGCATCTGGGTACAGCTCAGAAGTGCACTTTCAAAACCCTCCCAATCATCTTCCCTTTCAGCAAATTTCAGACTTGGAAGGTGAAGTAATAGTGATCTTCTGTTACCTCTCTCTACCCTCTCACCTCCTCTTGGGTTTTTGGGGTTTTTTTGTTTTTGTTTCAGGGTTTTTTGTGTTTTGGTTTGGTTTGGCCTCAAGGGAATCTCCCAGAAAAGTATTTCTCACTGACTGCATTGGGCCCACTCAGTGTATCTGCTCTTCTTGGCATTTGGAGCCTGTGTGCTGCTGCTCATCACTGCTTCAGAGGGCCTTTAAATGCTTTGTAGTACAATTACAAGCAAGCAGAGATGCTACAATGCCTCCTAAAATATTCCATGACCAAAGATGATTCATGCTGAGGCAGTTCAAGCACAGAATGTGGACTGTTATTCTGTCTTCAGTGTATTTAAATATATCATAAGGACACAGAGCTAATCTCAGTTCTTAAAATAATATTAATTGGGAAAAAATAAAATTTCATTGTAGTGCTAGTTGTAACAAACTACATACAGCCAGTGTATACTGTTTATAAGGGCAGGCTTTATTTAGTTCAGAGTAATTTTATTACTCAAAGTTTCAAAACAGCTTTATGTATCCATAGCCTACTACTCTCTACCAGACTGAATTTGATCCCCTAAAACTGTCACAGAATTTTCTGATGTTTTCATTAAAATATGTATAGGTACATTTCTCACAGATATGCATATTTAGAAAAACACCTGTGCTGCAATCCCAGGAAAGCATAAAGCTTTCAACATAACCTTGGAAGGGAATCCGTGGGCTTTGATAGCTTCTGCTGCTGATTTCTCTTTAATTGAAATGCCACCGTGACGCAAGAGTGAAATACATGTTTCAGGGGACAAAAATGGAAATACCTTCTTTTTTTATAAATTGTTGCTCCTCTTATTGCTGTACACAATACACAACATTTATCATAGCTTCAAGGAGAGGAATAGCAGTATTACTGGTGTCTGTGACTAACAAACTATATGAGAAGAAAGTGTGACTGAATCATCAGCTGCTACAGGTTTATCACCAGATTAAGAATCCAGTTTATGCTTTGTTAGGACTGATCAAATGAACATTGTAAACAGGGAAAAAAAAAAGCTTTTAAAAACAATCATTTTGATAATTTTGATAAATCTCCTAAATTCAGTGGCAAGGAAGTAAGAAAAAAGTCAGCCTGCAGACAGCTCCCTGTGATTCTTCAAATTTTCCTGCCATCTCCCTTTTGTCTGTCCCTTCAGAAACATTATGGTTTCCCTGATCACAGACTGGCACAAAGAGACCCCAGGAGAGCCCACCCCTCACAGTTGCTCCCATATTACAGTATAAAGCTCACTCTGTTGTTCCCATTTCTTTGTGACTCATAGCCCAAGCCACAAATCCCCATCACCTTTTTTTTTTTTTGATAAATAGACCTTTAATCTGAGGATATTACAGATTCATAAAATCACTTAGTTCAGAAGAGACCTTCAAGATCATCAAGTCCAACTACACTCTGACTCTGCCTAGTCCACCTCTAGATCATGTCCTTCAGCACATCAGCTATTTGCCCTTTAAATGGTGACACCACCACTGCCCTGGGCAGCCTGTTCCAATGCCTGACACCCCTTCCAGCAAAGAAATCTTTCCTGATGTCCAACCTGAATCTCCTCTGGGTCAGTTTGTGGCCATTTCCTCTCATCCCATCACTTGTTACCCAAGAGAAGAGAACGAAACCCACCTCTGCACCCTCCTTGTAGGGATTTGTAGAGAGCAGTAACGTCTCCCCCCAGCCTCCTTTTATCCAAACTGAAATGCCCCAGCTCCCTCAGCTGCTCCTCACAGGACTTGTGCTCCAGACCCTTCCCCAGCTCCCTCAGCTGCTCCTCACAGGACTTGTGCTCCAGACCCTTCCCCAGCTCCCTCAGCTGCTCCTCACAAGACTTGTGCTCCAGACCCTTCCCCAGCTCCCTCAGCTGCTCCTCACAAGACTTGTGCTCCAGACCCTTCCCCAGCTCCCTCACCCGCTGCTCGTAGGACCCTTCACCTGCTTCCTTGACCTTCTCTGGACACACTCCAGCATCTCAACATCCCTTCTGTAGTGAGGAGTCCAAAACTGCACACAGTACTTGAGGTGCAAGAGATGAGGTCCATCACCCCATCAATCAAGTGAAGAGATTCATTCTGATGTAGGGCATTTATGCATAACTTTAAATAGCTCATAGTAAAGAGAGACTTCATGTCTTCAGAGCAGTCTGTGTTTCAGTTTTGTATTCTGAGTAGGTACAAATCAGCTTCAGGAAAATGTTCATCCAAGTCTAGCAAGAGAGTGCCTTGTATTAAATTTGACAGAAAGAAAACATGGCCTAGTTATAAAAACATGACTGGAAACCTAGAGACTTGAATTATAGAGCTCACTTCTCATCTGACTGGGCAAGTTGTGTTAAATCCAACGACTTGCAAGTGAAAACATTTTCTTGTACCACTGTTCTAAGCGCTGCTCGTCAATGCCTACAGTCCTCTGAGATTCCCAGATGAAAGACACCACACAATCTACAAAGGTCATCCAGTCATGTTTTCCTATTTTACTTTTCTGGCTTAAATTGTGATAAATGTGCATTGATTCTCCTGTATGACATAACTGCAGGCACTAAACCTCCTGTACACGCACTGAGGTTCACAGCTCTGAACCTCTCGCCTTTAAATCGTAGGCCAGTTTACTTTTCCATGATACAATGCACTGGGTATTTTCTAAGCTGCACTTTGGATCAGTTCTGACTTGTTAAGCTTCCTTATTGTCTAAGTAGACTAAATGCATCTGTTCTCTTGATTCTGCAGCATATTTAACTCAGATGCAGTCAAAGTCCCACTACGGGCCAGCAGAAGTACACACACAGCCTGTGTCTCCTAATGACTGATGATAAAACACATGCAGTCAGGATACTGAAATACAGGAGATTAAAAAGGGTTTTCTACAAAAAACACAGAAAAAAAGCTGCTCAAAAGGATAATTTTTCCCTATTTTAAAACACCGCTCTGAGAGTTGACAAAAACTCCCAAAGGAAGCAGTCAGGAGATGCACAGAGATGGCAGTTAAAAGCTTCAAGTAACAAAACAATGAAAAGTTTTAACAGGTCTCTAAGGCTGAACAATTTGTTCCCACCAGGAGATTTCTCTGTGGAAGTCCATCTTACATTACAAGTGACAAAACACCAACAGAGCAAGTAATAAGTGTCCCTGAAATCAATCAAACACAATTATTTTACCGCAGCTGTATTTTTTATTGTAGCTTCTAAAGATTACAATATTTTATGAGTGCTGCCACCACTATAAATTTATTTTACACCACAATTTTGCCTCACAAAGAGTCTCAGCGATTTTATTTTCCAGCCTTCTGTTCTGCTGTTATTTTGTGGTTTACACTTTCACTGTGTTAGAGCCACAGCAGCAGCAGCCCTGGAGGAAGTCACTTGGTTAATCCCTTCTAGCCCTGCGCATCGCAGCAGATAATGTCACTACATTCTCCTCACTGATCTCAAATAGTCTTTGCAAGCTATTTTCCTTTTAGATTTATGCAAAGGGATAGAAGGAGAAAAGATTTTTGTTGCAAGCAGCAGCGGGACAAGAGCCTTTTGCTGCAGCATTACTATTCCATCAGTTCTTACAGAACACATACGAGGTGCAACACATCTGACACAGGAGGTCCCATACAGGAGAACCAGCACTAATGATGAGAACTGAGTATTTATCAGGTTGGGTTTGTTCCCATTATTCCTCCCTACAGAGGAAGCAAGTCTGTTCAAGAAATATAGGGACTGTAAGGGAATAGTTGATTTTCTTCTGTGTACACCAGTATTACCTCTGGACACCAGCAAAAATTCTGTTTTCTTTCCATATGCTTCCAATTTTGGGTAACACCTGTTTGTCAAGCTCATCCATATTCACCTGCCATTTCATGAACAACAAATCAACAGGATCAAGGCAGGAGGGTAATACTTCTGAGAAGTCTGAAGCTGCTTGTTAACAAACCTGTGAAGACTGGCAGGAATGCATCTACGAGTGGCTTCACAGAAGATCTTTCCCCGAAGGTAAGTAACAAGCTAAGCAAAAGAAAAGCTACTGGCTCTCCACCCCAGCCAGTAACCCATGTTCCTCTGGTTTCTCCAGCTGATGCAGCTGGTGAGAGCCCTGGGGGTCTTCAGCACCCAGTATTTCATTTGGTACTTGTCTAGTCAGCTATAAATCGAGAACACCCCAAGTATGACAGAAGGGAAAATTAGGTCGAGGCACATTTAAAGAGATCTGAAAAAGTTTTCCTTTGTCTTCTACTCAAAGCTGTTTTCAGCTAGAGGTCACCTGCTACAGACTAATTGCCATTTTATTTCATGAGCATTAACTACCCACCAATCATCATACAGCAGGACCAATGAACTATAAGTATTTTGGGTTGCCCCTTTAATCACTTCTCATCACTCATCATTAGTTGCTGGCTTCACTGCAAATTTCATCATCCATCCTGGGTGATAAGCACATGCTTCTCTGCCACCAGCACAGGATACCAAAGCAGTGACAATCTTTGTGTTCTCAAAACAAGGAAAAAGAAAAGAAAGCATCATAACTGTCTTCATTTTTTCCTCAGAAACCCTTTCCTCAAGCCTCAACAGTTTTTCTTGCAGATTCATTCATGCTGGTTTAAACACTCTGAGTGACTTCACTAAGCTTTACTGAGCTGACCACAAAGAAAACTACATTGGAAAACACCTTGGCACAAACCTAAATAAACCCTGGCAAACTTTACATCTAATAAAAACATGTAACTACACTTCAAACACTTCTCTTTCCTTCGTCTATAATTTCTACGTACTGTTAGAGGGTTGGGGGGTGGGAAGAAGGGGAATGCCCCAGGCTTCCATCTTCAAGGATGAAAAGGTAAAATGGTTTGATTATTTTCAATACTTATTTAGGGCCATGGTCTCAAATAAAGTGAAAAATTCTTACTTGCTTCTATCCCAGATCTAGTCACTCTCTCACCTACCAGCTGGTTCTGTTTGGTCCAGAAAAAATGCTACTGTTTTCTGTTAGAATCAATGCTAATTTAAGTTTGCAACATGAATTTTAATACATAGACTGGGAAATTGATAAAGATAATTGCCACTTTAGTCCCATGCAATTAGAACAACTCAAATTGCTTACAGCTAATTTATTCTCTTGCCTTCCACTCTATTTCACTAATCTTCTCAGTGTGTGCCATACCATGCACAGAAAAGACCATCATGGGGTCCTAGATGCTAAGCTAAAATCAGAATGTAGCAACAAATATTTCAAACACAGCATCTTAATTTTCTAATCCCTTACCTTTACATCAGTTATGTCCCTACAGATGGTTTTTTCACAGCCCTCTAAACTTCCATAATCTCTTTCCTCACACATAAATCCTTCCACTCTGTTTGTCATGTATGATGCTCTAGGACACATGCTCTACAATTCCAGTACATCCTTCTTCAAAACAAAGTGAACAGAGTTGAGCAATAAATACCAGATGAAGACAAAATGAGTCCTACAAAGTGACAGCATAACACTCCTAGACTTACAGCCCACTTTATGCAAGCCAGCATCTTATTAAACTTTATTACTGCTGCTCACTGGTCAAGGAATTTAAATAACGCCGTGTATTAATACACCTCAATCAATTTCTCCTCAGGCATGTGTGAACATATTTGAAATTCTGTGGATTGAAGCCACAGACCATCCATCACAATCTCCTTTTAAGAGCTGGCTGCAGCATCACACAACTGCACCAGGCAGCAAGAGCAGACAAACCTTTGTGCAGGTACAGAACTACTTCAAACAACAACAAAAGGAGCACGGCTAACGACTGATTGATTCCCCTCTGCTTCCGATAATTGTTCCCCCTCCTCACCAGCTTGCTTCAGTGAAAAACCTGCTTATTTTATGCTTTTGAACACATTTTCAGAAGGTTAAGGAAAGGACAACTTTGGGAAATTACAAGATCTTTGTTCTGCATGACAGAATTATGACAGAGTGTGAATTTGCATAAAGTTCACTTTCCTTCAGAGAAATTTAATTTCTCTGCAGAGGTTTATACGCCTTAGGAATTCAGAGACTGGATTTGTTTGGCTTTGTGCAACACTCACCATCTGGCTTCTTGTGTCCCTTCCATAGAAAAGTTTACTTTCCTGTCAATTCCGTGTATTTGAGATGTTTTTAATCTTTCTTTTGAGATCTTAGAAATGGCTCCACAGAGTCTGGCACGTAGCGGCATTTAGAGAACTTTGCTGAGTGAAAATTAGTCATTTATTGTGCTGTGTGCCAGCTGTACTTTTGCCTGTTGTGTCTGTTTTCCTAACTGCACAGAGGCCATTGACTAAAAGAACACAAGCATGAAAAACCCCTCTGTTCTTCATACCCTGTGGGCTACGAGGCTGGAGACCCACCAGGATCCTGCACTTGCTTACTTTGTACTACCTATCGAAAGGGATAAGGTGAATCATCAATATACTAATTGCTAAGGTGGCATTTGCATTTCTGCCAGTAGATCCACAAACTCCAAAACAACAACAAAAAATAACCCCAAAGGTAAAATGTTTTAAATGTCTGCCTCCCCGCGGTGATAACTGCCTCTCCAGCCTGTAGTCTATTCCGCTGTAAGGGGAGGACATACTTCTCTCTCATCTGGCTGTTCACTGACTCCACACCAGGCAGCTTCTGCCTGTTTGGGGATATTTTCTGGGACCAAATCTCAGCCTTCCCTCAGACTCACCCTGTTACAATCTTACTCTTCACTTCCTCCAAGTTCTTTTGGAATAAGAACAACTTTTCCCTTCAGATTACTCTGAAAATAAAGCAGGAAAAGGAAGATGAAAGAAATGTGAAAAAACCACAACCAAAACAGAGTAAATACATCTATCTAAGGGCAATGAGGAGGTAGAGGCAAAGTTGGCCCACAACAGCAAGAAGTCAACATGGCAACACTACTGGTAGCAAAAGGGACACACTGCTGGACACAACCAAGGTCTGTGTCCCTGTGCTACACTCAGCAGACACAGTTCTATGTTTTCCTGCACTGCTGTGAAAAATCCCAGAAACAAATCCCAGAAATCTTGGGAAATGCTGATTCTCCACATTGTTCCTGGAGTATATGAGTGAGTAAATCAGGAGGAGAGTTACATCTACTTGCAGATAGTGCAGGCTTTCCATGTGCAGCCATCCCAGCAGAGAGTGGCAGTAGGAGTCTGCGGAGTCTCACAGCTGACAGATCTCTAACCAAGTTGTTTAACTGACCCAGAGAAGTAGACAACCTGCTTAAGGATCCTGATGTCAAGTGACTCAAGTCTGCCAAAGGCTGACTTGTTATATATGCCTCTAGAGGCTCTATACACCTCCACAAGTACACCTATGTATGTGAGACTCCCGCTTCGCACGGGCAGAAATCAAAGACCGGCAAACCCCC
>VXBZ01012551.1:396462-439338 GCA_013399135.1 Heliornis fulica | reverse complement strand
TGTGATTTTGTTCCACCATTATGTATTATGGGGGAAGCATCATGGTTTAAATAAATTTGTTCCTAATCAAAGTCCACGGATTATGTATTCCTTAATGAAGTATCTTTATGTTCTGGATTAGAAACACCCAAATTTGTGCTGTATTGGTTTTTCAACTTCATGCACCCCTGTGATTAGCCTTTGTTTTGTAAAAAAATAATTGCCTGTTTCAACAATGAGGGAAGAGATATTTACATGAGGCAGAAAGAGAAGAAAGGAGTTTTAAATGAAAATAAAAGCAGAAATGGTTAAAAGCAAGCAATAAACATAAATGGTGTAGTCACCTTCTATTTCCCTACCACCTAAAGCATCTGAGGAACCTGGCCATCAACAGAAATAACAGTGTATTACTCTTACACTGTATTCCTCAAGGTTGCTGCAGGTGATTTTCTCCCACCCCTGTTGTCATCCTTGCCAAGATGCACAGCGGGAATGTCATTGTCTGAGCTTGTTAATTCTTGAAGGATCCTCTTTAGATCCTGCAGTGGTTCTTCCTTCAGTATGCCTGGCTTGGAAGGCATCTGAAATAAGAATCTTTCAATTACAATGTATTAATAAAGGCACTTTTGTTTTCAATTCTTACTTATATTCAAAGTTATATGTTTTTCCCCACCTCTACTCTCATCTTACCAGTTGGAAACATGGAGGATTTTTCAGGAATTTTGGTTAAGAAGTGATGGAGAGGACATCACGATAACCTGGAGACTGTCGAAATACCCTTTGAATATGACTGCACTTTTATCTGCAAAGTTATCTGTCAGATGTGTAAAGCAATTAAATATGATTGAAGGAGAACATAGCTAACATCTGAGTTCTGAAGTTGTAACTATATAGATTATATATGTATATATATGTAATATATAGATTACAACTACTGTTTCAAGGTCAAAAACATTAAAATAAGCCTTTAATTATGGAATCTTCCCACCTAGCCAATGCAACCATTACATTCTTCAGTACTTGGAGACAGTAATTTTTGCTGATGTGACAACTGTGTTCTGACATTTTTAACCTGAGGCATTACTGTACAGCACACAAGCACAGCTCTGAAGGCAGACATACCAGTACATCGGGGTCTTTTCTAGGCACTCATTTCTGTAACGGCTGAGTTGTCTGCAAATATCAACCACTGTATTGTCAGAGCCACACTCTGAGATGAAGCACAATTATTAATCTCATACTGATGAGGACTTTAGGCAAAGACCTGGTTCAAAGACTCGTTCTCTCTGTGAAGATCTGGATTCTTCAGACTAGTCAGCACTTCGTCTGTTCAAAGCGCTGCTCCCACTGACTTAGGCTTCATCTCTGAATGGAACAGGCTAGAAACATCTTCCGAACATCTATTTGTTGAAGAAAATGCCGTTTCCAATGGGAACACACCAGTTTCAGCAGAGTTTATGTGGAAAACAAATCCTCAACTTCATAATAGGACACTGTGATACTGAGTCAGACCTCTTTCACACATTCTCACTAAGAAACCAGCCTATTGACCTGGTAGGGTCTCCATCTCAAGTGCCAGAGCTGCTTCATTTTGTACAGTAATTGAGCATGCAGGAACCAAGATGATTCGAGGAGACCTTGAATTAAGTTCTCCTGCAGCCTGTTAGAGCCTCCTAAAAATTAAAAATCCTCCTAAAAATTAAAAATCTGTCCTTTTTCATTTTCTATCTTCACATTGATTGACTCACAAAAAAGGGAGTGGGAATGCCTGATGCTGCAGGGATTTCACAGCATTAACTATCCTTTGTTCCTTGATGTTAGTGTTTGTTACATCAGAGAGGAATTGAGAAAATATCTGCACTAACTTGTAACATCCTACAGATCTTGAGGTCCAAAATTAATGAAAAAACCTCTACTAGTTTCTGTGGGGGATACCAGATCCTTTTGGAGAATTATACAAAATCTATACAGAAAATACCCTTTTTTGTTTGGTTTTTTTTTTAAGAGAGATTTAAATTTATGTTTCTGTACTGCAAAAAAAAAAAAAATACTAACATCTAATTTAAATTAATGTAGTTGTACAGAAACAAAAGGAAGGAAAAACAATGATGGGTCTTTTAGGATAAAATTAGTCAAAATCAGTGAACGCTAGCTTGGAGAAAGATTTAAGCATTAAAAATTACTACAGGTCAATCAGATGATGAAGTTTATTAGGAACTATGTACACATCTATTTTCACTGCCAAATATAAGTGATTTACAGCAACTGAAGTACCAGGAAAAAAAAAGTGAAAATCAAACTGCTTACAAATCAGTGCCCTCAAATTTAATAGTGTATAAATGTTATTGCTAATGGTGGTAAGATAAACTCCTATTACAATCTATAGAATTTTTTATCGTCCAGTAGGTTTTACAAGCACATTGCAAGTGGAAAAAGAGAAAATCTGAAAGGCCATAACGCTAGAGAAAATTATTTCACCCTTGCAGGTAAGAATTCACTTTTTGGATACTGCTAAATGAGATGTTCTCCCTTTTATAAATTCCAGGTTATTTTTGTTCTTTAGAACATCCCCATTTCCCATGCAGTTTCCCATTTTGAGGTGGGTACTCACATGAGGGGCACAGCTGTCCAAGTTCAAGGGAGGTGGCATGACAGCGGAGTGGGAAAGAGGCACCATATGCCGCAGCTTGCCTGAAGCAGAAGCTGCAGAGTAGCCCGGGCCCTGCAACTCCTGTGAAAAAAAGATGAGCCAAGCACAATCAGTATTTATTAGATGTGCTCAGACATAAACCTTTTTGTGACTGAACTGGGTGCAAGAGCAGCTTTTTTATTTATTGTCAGAGGTTTTTAACATATGCTCTGGAATCATGCAAGTGGGGGATGTCTCGGGGCCACCACAAAATTAAACTTTTCTACAGCTCTTGTACCCTTTTTTCCCTACTTGTGTGAAAAAATTGGGTGAAAAAAAAATCTTTCATTGGAATATGAGACTCTCCACCTTTGCCATTTGTATTTTGAATGTAACATTTTGTTTCACACTCAGAACTAGCATCTGGGTTGGGTCACTAAAATTAATCAACATTTCTGATGGCAACAACTGTTGCAAGTGCAGTGTTGGTTTATAGTAGTAGTTCCATTGCAGCCCTAATAGTCTATGGTTAAGAAACAAATATGGCAAAGGTAAAAAATACTGTCTATTAAACTCATTAATAAAAATACAGATTGGAATAAATAAATTTATTGAGCAATAAAAATTCTGGGCTCTCTTATAATAGGAACACTGGCTTTACATCACTTCATGGTTTTCCCTATACCTTATCTTTCACTAATGTTATGCAGCTCTACGGATGACAATTAAATGTTTTCCTTTTTCTGTCCCAGATGCCTCATGACTATTTCCTTTCCCACTGCCAAGACCTCTCTTTGCTTCTTAAAAATATTTTGTTTTCAAGCTGCAAAATAATTAACAAAATGAAATTAAACTCATACAGGCTTACAGGAGGGCACATCCAGGAAGCCTGTATGTAGCTTTAAAGTCATTGGTTTTGTTTTGGGCCTGAAGGAAGTTGTGAGTGCTCAGAAACTTGTTATTGCTTTCTGTCTCTAACAGTTACACAAAGAAAAGGCATCCCTGCAGACCCTGTTTTGCTCAATCATTTTTCTTAATGCCAGGAACATTTCTAGCTTTTCTTACCAAGGGCTGCACAATGATTCTGAAGAGTCACTGAAACTATAGTTATCAGCTGAAGAATTTGGTCCAATATTCCTGTAGCTGTTTAAATTTTTGTTGCCTTTACTGTAATAGCACTTCAAAGTAAATGAAATTACGGATGTGACTTGTGAGGCAATGAGACACTCCATGTAAATAAGTACTTCAGAACACAAACATTTTGGAGTATTTGCAGTAAATAGGGTTAAACCTAAAGTCAGGACACAAAGTAAACACATCTGACTTGATAGCCATGCTTCTCAGTGAGGTACTTACTTTTACATCTAAAGTATGCTGCAGTCTGAAGCGCATAGCTTCTTGTTCCTGGCACTGGATTATGCTCCAACATTCTGCAAATTGCATGGATGCCTGTGAGAAGAAGCATAAATTGATTTTTCTAACTCTCTGTGGATTATACCCATTCATGTTTTCTTTCTGACAAAGTAATGACAAAGTAAACATACAGTTGCTGTATCTATCTACTGTCATTAGTATAGATACGTCAAGATGACCAGATGCCTTGTTGATAGGCTTATAAAAGAACCTGGCAGGTTATATGATCCTAGGAGCCATAACGTGCATAAGAAGCTGTCAGGAACAGCCCTAAACCTACTGAACACCTTTGGGATTAGAAAGTTAAACCACGCTAATGAGGCAAAACTATACTCAAGGTTTTAAAATATCTGTCTAACTTTGTTGGCCTCTCTTTGCTGTTACATACTCTTTCATCTTTAGAAGGTTTGCTCTGAAACGGTGTGAGAAGATCTAATAATGTAGCTGTTTTTCAATGAGCACTTATCAAGATAGCAGATAGATAGTCTTAACTACAGATGTCTCTTCAGGAAAGTATCTTACAACAGGGGAATAGGACATACTAAGTACAGACTTGGTCAGACGTTTTCTCTCCTTCCGAGTCACTGTAGAAGAAAGCATCCAGAAGTCTCACTGAGCTTAAGACTACCTAAGGTTACCTTATCAAGGGCTGTCTCCATCTTAGGTATTTTTTCCTTCAAAAGTTTGTCTTGTGATCTCAGAATCTCCAGTTCCCCAGCAATCTTGGTATTTTCTGCTGTAATGCAGCTCAATTCTTGACTTAGTTTACTATTTTTTTCTCTGAGGTAACGCTTCTCCTGAATTTAAGATGCAGACACCAAAGTATGAGTCAAGAACTTCTTACTACATACATTATACATACTTGTTTTTGGCATTTTCCCCCCTCTCTTTGAAGAACTGAATTAACCCTTTCAGAACCTTAGCTGTTGCATCCTGCCAAAGGATGAGGTTTTTCTACAAGGAGATAAAACTTATAAAGGAAATCACAGTTGGACTGATCCTGATTTTAGATCCTGTTCGAAACAGGATTTATAAGCTTTAGGATCCATGGGATCCAAAGCCAGTAAAGGAGGAGGTCAGGTTAGAATGATCAGATATCAGTGATCATTCAGTAAACTCTTAAGTATTAGTAACCGAATGATATGTTACAGAAAATGCTAGAAACATCTCAATGTGCCAGATAAATCTTGTCTACAGCCAAAACTGCAAAGAGCCACCTCAGAAAACAAAGAGGGGAAGCATTGTCAGTCAAATTCAGAAGAAAAAAAATTCCATTTCTTGACATTTTTATGTAAGAGTTTTATTATTGAAACTAATACTGTTCCTATGCAGAAGGCTCATTTATGTGGTGGAACTATTCTCTGATACATGCTAGCAGGAGGACAGGGAAAGTGACCATTCCATCAAGTACAATTCTCTTTGGTCCTTCTTGGGCCGATTATGCTTTTGGCCACATATTTCTCAATAGAAAATCTTCTCTAGATACAGGTACTTTTACATGAAACTCTTGTGACCTTAGCTGCATTTGTCATTTCCTCTTCCAAGAATTTAATCTTGCTTTGTAATGCATCTATCTGTCCTCTCTTGGCTGTGATTTGCTTCTGCATTCCCACTGCAACTTTCACAGCTGTAAAAGACAAGGTTAATTCTCCATGAACAACATTGATTATGCATTTTGAGTTCTGAAAAAAAGACACTGGAAGTTAGTTGTCAACAATATGTTAGAAGTAAGTTGAAACAGGATCATGCAGTCACTTATGTGTGCATAACTGCACATTAAAATCAGCAGGAGTTTTGTCCAAGGTAGTGGCACCAGACCCATCACACACACGAGACAAGAAGAAAGCATGCCTGGAAATCTGCATAAAGATCACCTGAGAAAACTCAACTCATGGTTTAAACTTTACAGTGTATATTAAATGGCTGCTATCTCCAAGACTGTTTATTTCACAAAATATCTGGAATATCATAGAGTCATCTACCAAGGGATCAATATTTGCAAAAATCTTGTTAAAAAGATAAAATGTGTGATTTTGGGGAAGTTCAGTCCAGAATTACCATGGCCATCGGTTCCCTCCATAGTGTTCAGAGCAGTCCTGGTCCGTTCCAGTTCAGCTTGCGCAGATTTCAACTGCATTTTCAGTCTGTTTGCAGTATTTTCTAACTCCTTGAATTTATCTCGGTAGTCCCTCTTCAAATCTTCAAATCTCTCTGGTGATAGTAAGTAAAGATTGAAATTATAGTGACAATAATGATCATTCTTCTAAGATTGCTGATCTGTTACCTACTGTCCTTGAAGGAGCATTAGATACACAGGTAATGAAGACATAAATTAAATAACATCCACTGCTAAAAAATTCACAACTAGTAGTTCATTGTCCTGCATGTCAATAAAAACTTCTGTTTCAGCAGAAACAAATGTGTTACAGTTGCTCACCAAAGCAGCAGTTAAAGTGATAGAAATCCACATTCTGGGTTCCTGCTGCTAGATCCAACTGCATGTCGTGAAAGTTAAAGGCATGAGTGAGACAACATTCTCCTTGTTTGTTCTTCTTTCCACCCACATTTATAACCAGACTGATGTCTGAACTGATCTGATTTGTCAAGCATTTGTCTGCAACCCCACTTCTCTGTTTGCTTCTTGTATCTCCCTTCAATTCCTCTCATGTCACTCACTGCACTCACTACCAGCCAGCCGGTTGTGTGCTCAGACTCAATCAACAGCTTGGCCTTAATTCATCTGTGCTCATCCACGTCCCTAAGCCTTTCTTATACCTCATTCACACAAACCTACAGCACATCTTTCATGTCAATTCACAGCATCTGTTTCACTCTTACGGAATTTAAATGGGTTCAGAGGTATAGATGAGTTGTGAAGAAATAAACAGTACCAACTGGTATTTTATGAGATTACAAGGGTGTATAGAGAGCAAAGGATGTGAACAATATCATCTGACTGGCTGCAGTGCAGATTTAACAGAGTCTCTCTCTGAATTTAGATGGTTTCCTTGGGTACAAGTCACTACTCTTTATTTAGTTCTTAAATAATACTACCTTGACCTGCTTCCCCACACATTAGTTGTGAGAACAGTGCTCAGAGTATCAGCAGTGCTCAGAGTATCAACTTTTAAATAACTTTGTAGCAAAACAACAAAAAAAAACAGAAACAGAAAGTTCCCTGTAAATTGATCATAGATGGTTAGGTGCTCTTAGATTCAGGCAAAAGTGGTCATATTTCTGTCCCATCACTTACTAGATCTGCTTCTTAGGACTCTAGAGTCAGGTGGTTTAAGTATTTTTCCTCAGAGTAATGAGAGATTGCCATAAAGATTATATTCCCACTGTCCTGTGCCAGAATCCCACACCATGACTTAGCTCTCTGCAGCAATCTGACCATCCTGTGCTGGCAGGAAACCTCCTGCTGTACCAGCAGCCATATTTGGATTCAGCAAGCAAGCTGCTCTTCTATTTTTAATATCAACCCAATTTAGCAGCTACTGGAGCTGAGCTAAGTCGAGGCTTCCTACCTGCAAGGCCAGCTAGCTCACTTCGACTGGCTTGGAGTTCATTCATTAGCTGGCCTTTTTCCAGTGTCATATCATTAAGTGCATGGAGCCTCTCACCGCATGTGTTTGTGAGTTTAACCTTTTCCTGTTCCAGCTCACTCAGTCTGGCCTCCATTTCATGTATTCTGGCTTCTTTCTCATCCTTTGCAATCTAATTACATGAAAAACAGAGGTGATTATGTGTCCCATACATGATGATATAAAATAACCACAAAGATGTACAGACACAGTCATTACATTAAATCTCAGTTGTCGGAGAACAGTTTGAGGCGAGAAAGAAAACCAGAATAAAACACGCAAATTACGTTGGTATAAATTGCTAATCCAGGCAAAAAGGGTGCAACAGGATCTGATGTGATGGTTTCACAGTACTTTTAATGTAACCAGGTGCATATGGAACTTACTCCTATCCTCTTGTAGCACTACTTCCACATTCACTCCTAATGCTTCTCATGTCTTCTCATGGAAGAGGATGAAATCCCCTGACTCTGAAGGGACTTTTTTTCTGAAGATGCTGACCTGCGTAAGACTATCAGATCCTGTCATTCTTGTCCGAGAAATAACAAGCTACAAACAGTGTCCTCAGTTTGGAATTCCAATTGTTCACTGCCTGTTATTTCTCAGGAACACTTTGTATTTCTGATTCTGCTACTGGTGTGGACAACTACTGCTGAGGACAGAGTGTTATATTCCAGCTTTCACAAATTTTTGGCAACGGCTTTGCACCAGTGCATTATTCATTTCTGATGGCAATATGATATTATTATTATACTTTACCCACTCACTCTTCAAGTGCTGTTACAATTCAAGGTGCATTCTCTAACCTGCTTTAAACCCACAGTATTAGCACATTAAGGTACAGATTTAAAATGAGAAAACATTCACCGTCTTACAGATACATAAATACAGCATCATTTTCTCACCTGAAGTTCTTCTACCTTAAGTTTCCAATCATTTATTTCTTTCATATGCTGAGATTTCTCAACTTCGATTGCTCCAGCAGTTCGACTGTGCTGGCCCACAACCTGGGTCATGTTATCAATTTGCTTTTGGAAGATTTTAATAATTCTTTCCTCTTCTACCAAGTGCAGTTTCAGAGTTTCACACTCAGACTGCATGCTGTGTAAGCAGTTCTCTCCATTCTTTAGATGCTGGAGTTCCTGTATCCTGCTGCCAAGTTGTGAATGTAGCTTCTTCATTTCCTTATTGGTAACCTACCTCAAGGGCTCTCTCCTTCTCCTGCAGATGGGTCGTCAAATTTGACACTGTTTTCTCAGCAGTCTCCAAACTTATCTGTTTGGCTGCAAGATCTTCTTTAACTTTGCAGAGCATTTCCTTGGTTGACTCCAGCTGGACAGTCAAAGAGGAGATTCTTCCAACGTTTTCATTTTTTTCCTTAGTTGCAGCCACCTGAATAACAGCAAAATAAGGATCAACCAAGAGAGAAGTTTGTTTCTACCTTTAGACTTTACTGTCACGTTTCTGCTTTTCTAGTGTTCATCTGAAATATCTCAGTTTCATAAGAAAATTAGGTCAACATAGTCTGGCCTATAGTGACTACGTAGTTCTTGTAATTTTCTTTCAGGGAAAAAAAAATTAATAAACTGGCAGTGTTAGTATAAAATTTAGAGTAATTTGATCTAAAGAACTTTCAAGTGTTGAAACTCAATTGACTGCACTGTAGGTTGGGAAAATAAAAGCATGCACATGAATAATTTATTAGTGATTTTATTCTTGCAAGCAGCAACATGCACCACTTAAAGCACAAAATACCATGATGCAGAAACTGCCATCAGTACAAAACAGCAATGTAAGAACAGAATGAACTTCCCAGTGGGAGGATTTTAAGGGAAAAATAATGGATTGAAAAAATGTAGAACAATGTGTGAGGTAGCACAAGCTACAAGTTGTTAGAAAATAAAGGAATAAACTTGATACTTACTCATAATGCAAAGGGAGTTATCTAAGTACAGCTCATTTTGGGTGGGCTGAAGTCTTGAAGAAAAGGGGATGTACTACAAGTCAGGGGCTAGGAATCTACTTGGTCAGAAGTAATTCTTCTGACATAGTGCTGTATTCAGCTCAGGGTTACAAACACAAACTTCATTATGCAGTGCTTAATAAAAATACAAAGCAAAGCATTATAAAGGCATTAATTCACTAATTATTCTTACCTAAGTGCTAACTATCAAAAATACTACCTTAATTGTTTGGTACATCTGGCAGCATCAAACTTTCTGGAAACTTACAAATGTTTCAGAAGTTTACAGCCCAAATCAAACACGCTATCAGCAGAACATTCACCTTCTCCTAAGACTTGCATGTAAAAAATCAAAATTGAAAATAATGCTTCTATTTCCTCATCGGTAAAGGGAAATGAAGGTTTGACAGGTCAGATTATTAGGATTAAAAAAAAACCTAACAATTAAAAACGTCAACAAATTTAGATTGTCGTGTACCTGCATCTTTAGAAGAAAAAATTTGGCACCTGAGCTCCAGAGGCCTCCCAACCACGATATTCAGAGTTACAGTATTACAGTGCACTTTCTTTCCTCAACACTATCATGCCTCAACACATCAGTTGTTGCTCACCAACCTGGCGCTCCATTTGCTTGTGACATTCAGACCTCATGTCCTTCACCGAGTTTTCCAGGCGCTCCAATTGCATGTTTTTGTTGTCTAGTTCTCGTCTTAGACAGTCAATGGTGATGCTGTTGTCTGTGTTCCGATCCCAAAATCGCTTGTTCTGCTCCTTTTCTAGACTTAGTTCTATCTCTTTTTTATGAAGTTCAGTCTACAAGAAATTAAAGTAATCTCCCTCCTGGAATCACATTTAGGATTTTTTATTTCTTTCTCCTAATATTAGCAACACTCAATTACAAGGTTGTGTATATGAATAGGGAATACTGCACAGATTTACATTTAGCAGAAGACAGGATTATTGACTAAACCAGTCTGATATCTTCTACTCATTTTCTTCCAAACAAGCAGTAACTTTCAACTTTATATAAAGCTGCTGTAATTATTTTGAAGCATGTAACACCTCAATGCTGAAGTCTTTCATGTCAATTATATCTACCCCAAAATCAGTATAAGCTACAAAATGAGAGAAGATTATACTGTGGCAACATCAAATGAAAACCAGTGAAGCACTGGGTTATGCACCAAGAAAGGCTGCTCTGGATAAATAGCCATCTTTACTGATAATTAGAATTGTTCACTGCTTGTTTCATTTCACACAGCAATTTGTCTCCAGAGCTTAAATCTCATCCAACTTAGACATAATCCTAACAGTACATAATTGAAATAGTAAACGGTAATTTAAAATGTAAATAATATTTAAAATACCGTCAGACATTTCAGAGCTACTAATTTCAAAAATATGAATTTTAAATGTGCTCAAACAGAATTATCAATAGGTGTTTCTGCTAATCGTAACTTCTGCTATTTTTAACTATCTGCATATTGTTAAAGCTGAAAAAGAGAATTAAAAAGGAGGCTCAGCAAATGGCAGAATGCAAACATGAGCTGAAGACCCAGAAACAAAAGGAATCCTAAAATTAGATTCCTAACCTTCAATTATGCAATGATTACTCTAACTCCAGCCTTCTCTATAGCTACATACAACCTGTAGGAAAGGATTTACACTAAACATATTCTTGAATAAGATAACATCATATAGAATGAAATAATTTCAATATCTCTTTCAAAAGCACTGTGACACTCACTGGGCAAACAAACCTAACAAAACAAATTCATATCCCAAAATTCAGTCACAAAAGAATAACCAAGGTTCCTTAACAGAGGGTTCTAAACCGTGGTTTTAGTGAAGATGGTTCAGTATCCTTATTGTGGTTTTCATAGGATTCAAAAATTTTGAATTTCTGACTGTGTTATTTCTGAATGTCCCGCACCACTAATGGTGAAGGCCTTTCAGAAACTGTCTTCACAGCTAATTCATATTTTCAGTAAAAAAAATCCTCAAAGTTAATTATGAGAGGGCTGCTGTCCTTTGGAAACAAGGAAGGTGCAAATCTGAATACCAGAAGTAAGGAGAGGCTTTTAGAAAGCAACATTTTTGTTCAATACTGTCACTCAATTTTACCAACAATTGATGAATCTGGTGGTCATTCATCTTTCCAGATTCTTGTCTGTGTTGACCCTGTTCTGCCTGAGCTTCTACCATCTCAGAATGAGCTAGGTGCAACTGCTTCTCAAGATCTTTAACCTAAAATAAAGACAAGTATTTGTTATAAATTATCTTAACGAATTCTATTTTAAATAGTACATTGGATTTTTTCGTAGGTTTCTCCTCGGTTCTACTCGAAAGAATTCCAGATGTCATTAGTTGGCTCCGCGGAGTAATTTCCTAGGTGTGTTCAGAATTGTGTCATGTTTTAGTGTTTAAGTTCTACTTTGTTACACAGTTAACTGAGGCTCCTAAGAATTAACTGATCCATAGCTTGTAGAAAATTCCTTACCTACACCATAAACATGGAATAGAATGGGAAAAGAGCCACTTTAGAAAAAAGTTCAAGGTCCTCACTTGATTTATAGTATTACAAGTTAGAAGATCCAATATAATGCAAGTGTAAGTGAAATGCAATTTATATGGAATCACTCTTCTGCCCTCCACCCTCTCTTTCATCCGATTATGACAATAGAATTCTTTCCAATTAGTAATGGACCACTTCTGCAGGGCTAGTCCCAAAACCTCATGTCCTTCACTAGATGGGGGCTGGGCACATCAGGATGATCTTTGAAGATGCTGTCAAGTAAATTTCTGCAAATATTCTTACAAAGTTTTTCTCCCTCAAAATCAGATAAAATCAGTAATCTTCCTGAAGCTCCAATGCCTAAGCAGCAGGGCCTTTTCTTTGTGTATTTGCCCAAGATCCTTTTTGAAAGTAGTCTCTCTCATTCTGAGTAGCCCTCCATCAGAAGGAAAAATCTCAGGATATCCCAGATTAGTTCTCTCTGAAATCCTTCTTACACAAAAATCCTTCTGTACTGTCTTTCTACAGAAAATCTAAGTCTCTACAGACCTCAACAACTGTGTGCAACATGGCTAGAGGGGTTGAAAATAGATGATCTTTGAGGTCATTTCCAACCCAACATTCTATGATCAACAGGCTTTTCACTGACAGTGGCAGGAAAAGCTGTCCTCAGATAGGGCCTTTCCTGTACAATTAAGTTAATTTAGGGTTAATTTAAGTTAATTTAAGTTAATTTGGATGGAAGTATATATTCAGTCATATTCACTTTGTGTTTAATGAAACAGTGAAGTTCTTCAGATGCACCTGGGCCAAACAGCACGTTTTATACAGCTAAGATAAGGAGGTATATTCCTTCACTATGAAGACCTGAAAAACTCTACAGGCAGACATGTTTTGCTCCAAGCAGTAGTCACTTTCACTGAAAGGATACAACTTCTGGCAGTGTATGAGATGATGGACTAGAATACAACCTTTTCTTAATAAAGATATTAACACATGCATATTCAAACAGAACATTCAGATATTTACATTTATATCCGTTAAGTTTAGTACCAGATCTTCTGACTGTTGAAAATATCTGGTATCAACAACTTAATATTGGCTTTAATTTTTACTTACTGCCTTGAAAATTTTAGTTGGTAAGGCATTATCCTACGACAGAAGCTGTGGAAAAATGCATGTTATAACAGTGAGATACACAGGTATAAGAGCTTTATTTAGATTCTAACACTATCTCTGGTACGACTCCACATAACAGCCTGCAATCAAATGATCTCCAGCTATCAACTTATCTCTCACTAAAGTCAAAATTAGTGTATTATGCTTTGTATTCTAAAGCAATTTTTATTGAACCAAATAATATCTTTTAGAGATACAAACCCCCAACATTTTCTGGAGTTGGTTGGCTGTGAAAAAAATAGCCACAAATTGATTCCCAGTTTCCAATTTTATATCTGTTATGGGTTAAACATTACAAGAGGGCATGTGCCTAAGGAATATACACTACAGTTCTAGCTATATATGTGGTATGACCTTTGCTGTGCACTGCATGATATAAATCACAAGAATTCAGGTAAAGAAACCTAATATGAAAAGCATACCATGCATTTTACTCTCCCTTGAGTATGAAATACAGATTAATTTACAAATTCTGCATAGTTCTGTTACAATGCTGTGAAGTCACTTCTGGAAGTAATGTGAGTTTTGATACACATGAATCAATGCAACTCACCTAACTGGAAATCTACAGAAATTATAAAAGGAGCATGTCTTTCCTGCTCTGATTTACAGGGCAAGTACACATACACCATGGCTCCACAGGCTCGACCCACACACCCCTGTCATTCCATTCTTAGACTTTTTTGGACCAGAGACTATCAGCTCTGCCAAACTTCACGGCACTTCTGTGATGTGAACTTTCCAAGAGTATGTAGGAGAAGGCTGCCTGAATACCTCATGACTTGCAATCTAAGCCGGATTTGGATCGATCAAGCTTTTCTGCATTTGGTCAGCTCCACTAATTTTTAAAGGCAGTGGAGACCAACTGTTTTCAGGTAATTTTCTAAGGAAAACATGAATTATCTTTTACCAAAAAATAAGATATAATTTAAAGATAATGTAATTGTTTAAAACTGAAATCCAAAGCAGTGAACTAGGTGAAAGATTCAGCAGACATGATATGCAAACAAATGGAAATAAAATGCTGCAGCTACTGACAGGGCAGAGATTCCATGCTGAGACTCTAGGAAGTTCTTTCCATATGTTTCCTCGCTGTACAACCTGGTAAAAAGACTTTGGGGAGAGGTGTGGTTAAAATGTTTTTCAAGACTAATGTCTTCTAATGGGATTACAAATGTTTTAAATACACACGGGCAGACCAGCCTGTCTTTTCTGACTATACTATATCCTGCTGATAAGAAGACTTCAGATTTCAATGAATGTTAAAGATTTTTAACTCACAATGGGACATCTCTGGGCACCCAAATACTTCTCAAACAATGCTGTAATCTCTGTGTTCTCCAATCCTTGAAGATACACCAAGACAAAGTAACAAGACTTTTTATGGGCAGTATGACCTCAATAAGAAGCAATTTTTACTGCCTGTTTTTTGATGATATATTATCTAGTGGTATAGTGGAACAATGGTCTTGTGCTGCACATGCAAGTGCTGTTTGTAATTCAGAATAATTTTATGTATTTCCAGAAGGCATCATTTATGGTACGCTCTTGATACAGTGGGCAAAACTATTTTGTCTTCAGGAAGTGTTGCAAGTTGCAAGTATGTGATCCCACTGTGAATCTTATTGTCCACACAGCTTTTGCTGAAGCAACCCTTTATCAAAAGATTTTTCTTATGTGTCTGGAACATCTCAGATATCCACACAGCCAGATTAATTGGCACTAATGCTGACACACAAATATATACACACCTTGTCCTCATACATCCTCTTAGCTTCTCTCAATTCGGAATGCAGCTGAAAAACTGTAGATTCCAGGTGACTCTCTTGATCTGCATGCACGGAATTTTGGATTCTTGTTTGTTCTCTAGGAAAAGTTGTAGGTGGAGAAATTAGATACTGTGAGAACCATGAAAGTATGAAACATTCGTGGTTTTCACTCCAATTGGTGTGACCATTGGAAACGACTGTTTTGAAGCATGATTAGCGTTCACAGTGGGATCACATGAAAATGACACCTTCTTACTGCTTAGATTTGCTCTGTGATGTCTAACTCACATAAAAATACACAAATTCAAAAGCTTGACAATTTCTTTTCCCTAATGCTAACTCATTTATTCTCAAGCAAGTTCTAAGAAAGCTAAGTCTGTTTTCAGATGCACCCCAGCTGTTCTACAAGCAGAACGGAAAAGCATTGTGCTACCAGCTATTCAGAGCCCACTATGCAAGTCAGTTATGAATGCATACTGATACTGAAATCTACCTTAGGTTTGTAGCATGTATGGCATGTCTTCATTTTTAACTGATATATTGATAACTGCTTTCTCAAGCATGTGAGATCAAGTGGCTGTTGAGAATTAGTGTCATTTTATTCTTGCTCAATTGTTACCCAAGTCATGGGTACCAACACTGTTATTTATCCCAAACCAGAATTCCCCTTTCTTTACCATTTATTACTACTTGTACATGTATGCACACAAGCTAACTGTATGCCTGTTGTTGTTTGTGATTCAACTAATAATGCTGCTGGAAATTAAATTTTGTATCCAAATCCCTAGAAAGTTTAAAAAGCAAAGATCATGGGGCAATGCAGCCAACTGTAACTGTGCTCAGCCACAGCTCTTGCCTTACACACTTTCATCCCTGAACTCCAGCCATGTACTCACAGAAAGTGTACACAACACAGAGATTCATCCTTCCAAAAGCTGGTGACAAGAGCAGAGCTGACAGCTCGAGCCAGTTTGAACTTCCACTGACTTTGCTGGCCTTACTCTTCTTCTGAACGGCAGCAGTCTGAGAATTCCAAGAACCAGCCTGAGTCTCCCAAGTGATCTCAGAGTTTGCCTGCTGTGTGCCTATAGTGCCTCTCCTCAATATAGCCTGGTGCACTGGTTTGGGGTTTTTCCCCCTTTCTTTCTGTCAGATTATGGTTACTCTTAGCATTTTTCCATACTGTAATGTAAAAAACGTACTGAACGATCTCTGTCTGGCTTTGGGCACTATTTGCATAGCTGTGTGCACTGTTAGTTTTATCAGTTAGTGCTGCCACCTCCTGTTCATGCTCACTTACTAGCCGCTCAATCCTGTTTCAAAAAAGAAAATCCTGGTTATAATTTTGTCATTTTAGACTTTGTAAGTAATAACTTTTCCCTTTTTCAGTAGTCAGAAACATAATCTGTGTAATTCAGGAGGATATCTGGGGAAATTAAGAGTTCCTGAGCAAGGAAGGACAAAGCACTTAGTGAAATTAGTAAAAGATGATATAACCATTAGTGATCACTTGGAATGTTTTAACTGTGGAACTAGTCTCCCAGCAAATTCTAGACCTCCACCTAAGTGACCACTCACACTTAAAAATATAAGGTCTACAGATTCTTCCAAAATATTATTTTTTCTAATCAGCAAATTTTCAGCATGGAAGGAAAAAGCCACAGAGAGTCAAAAGCAAAGTTCTGGGACAGAAAAACTATTATGTCCTCAAATCATTACTTACTACCCCAGCCTCATCATCATCACAGAAAAATTGAGGAATGTGAAAAAAGTCTGTTTATTTTTTATGAATAAATAAATGGAGTACAGGTACCTATTTTGATGTTGCTGAGGCAGAAGTTGGTTTTGGGTCTGGGAATCTTTTTTCAATGACTCAAGTTCTTCTTCCACCTATTGTAAAAAAGATTATAACTCTAACCCCTGAAGAAATTACACTCTAAACAGTAGTTTTCAAAGTGTAATTTCATTCCTTTTGCTTCCACCATGAGCTGTGAAAATGTGCACAATACAGGTTAAATTCCAGCAATAAAACCAGTCTCAAGTTGAGAACAGTGTAGAAGATTGGCATACTAGCTCCTGCCATCTAAACTGCAAAGTAGCACTTGTCCCTCTTTATGCCATAACCATTTCCTTAGACCAATTTATATGGAAGGTCACAGTTTTCAGAAATATTTTCTAAAAAACAGAACACAGTGTTGGAAGGTAAAGCAGCATGTTCTTCACATACCAGGAAGACCTTTTCTTTTAGGTACGACACCTCTGAGTCTAAATCTCGCAGGACGTCAGCAAATGCTGTGCTCAGCTTGTGGATATGTAGGCTAGTAATACTCTCATGCTCATAGAGTTTCTTGCCTGTGCTGTCTTTGTAGTCCATTAGGATGCCACGTAGTTCCAGAAGTACTTCCTCGTGGCTGCGTACCATCTTTTTCAGATGCTCAGTTCGGCTGTCAGCTTCCCTCAGCATCTCCTCCTGCAGCTGGTTGGCAGACTCCAGCTCCTGAATAGTATTTTCTAGCTGTAGTTTTACATTCTCTTGGCTCTGGGATTACTTCTGTCTGGATTAGGAAACCAAAGAAATAATTTAAAACCCATGATTGACAACATGAAATTTTATCCTAATAAGTGCAAAACTTATTTGATTAACTGCTGCTTTCTACAGCTACAGAATAAGCTGTTTTCTAAATCAAGGTGTAAGGTCTCGCTGTCTTAACTTCTGAGTACAAGTTTCTTACTTAGGAGATCTGCTGTGCCTCCCAAAGCCCATATATTCTCTCCCTAAGATATATGTGTCTTGGCCTTCATACCTGATATCCCGAAGTGCATCTCTTTCCAACTGCACTTCCAACAGTTTGGTCTGCAAATCAGCAATGATTAGTCTTAAACTGGTCTTCTGTTTCTTGTGTAGTTCAGTGGTCTAAGGGAGAAAAAAGAAACAAACAACCAAGCTAAACCAACCAATGCACTGAATACATAACCTAAAGAATGAGGCTGAAAGACGTGGCTATGGGAATGAAGAGGTTATTTTTGTTTTTCTTTTTTAAAAATATCTTTTAGTTAACTGGCTACTCACACTGTGCTGTGGTGGACTGGCTATGTATGGATCACCATTACAAGTATAATGCCAACAGGATTATTATCCATTGCCTATTTCTGTCAAATGACATGTAGGAATCATGAGAGCCAACTACAATTTACAGCAGTCAAAAGGTTGCTCAAAATAGCATTGGCAAAACTGTCCAAAGACTCAGCAATGACAGAAACAACACAAGCTCATCTATACTTTACAAGCTGACCCAAATTTTCAACTCACTTCATTCACCTCTTCTGCACATCTCTACCTTTCTGTGAGTAGTCTTCCAGAATGTTTTCCATGTGCTCTCTGCCAGCACCACCCATGATTTTGTTATCAGAATCAGTATGTGTTTCATATTTGGAATAGAAGACACTATTGTGTGGACTGCTACCAGTACTAGAGGAGGCTGAGTTTTCCATCACTGTGCTGAGAATGGAAAAAGACAAAGCATTCTGGTTGCTGGGAAATGGGCTAGTAGCACCTGAAAAGCAGATAAATTAAGTGCTGGAAAGAGAACAAACACTTGCCTGTACAAACTGCATCAGTACCTCTCAGGGCCTATCTACTGACAATCAAACCAAGGAATGGTCTTTTCTAAGGAAAATAAACCCAGGCAATTTGGAGTGACAGTGGGTGAGGAATGCCACAGATATTCAAAGATCATTTCAACACTTCTCTTCCTTTATCCTGGACTTGCATCAACAAGAGCTGTTAAAGATGTAGGGCCTAAAGATGATTCAACCTGAGACACAAAAATGTGAACTTATGAGCACCCTTCTAAATCACATACTAGTCTGCAATGTTTATAGTGATTTACTCCCATATCTTGTTCTGAAATCTGTTTAATACTTGTCCCTGCTAGGCACATTGCCACTTGGTAAAGATTCTTCATGACTCAAAGAATATATCATTGATTCCACTGGGAATTTGGTGGCTTCTCTGTGAAGTTCCAGGGCCTCATTTGTTGTCCTCCCTAAAGAATAGCACATAGAAACATTTGCTGAAAACTGCAGCACAAACGCAACATGAAACAAATAACCCAGAGGAAACGTGAAACCAAATAATTTATTTAGTAATACTGTTGCATTTTTGCTAGTTTGTGCTTTTATTTGGCAACACAGTACCACATCTTCAACTCCCACACATCCACTGCAGTCAACTGAAGTATCCTGTTTTGCCAATAGCAAGCATAATGTATCAAAATCCAAGCAAGTAAAGCCAGAGGTCATCAAACGAACAGAACAAAATTAGTTTATCTTATGAAAAGAGATTTCCTTTTTTTTCCACGTTTTTTCTTCCAGCTGGCCAGTAAAATGCTACCTTACTGACAAGAAACTGAAACTCTGTGGTCAAACACACAGAAATCTGTCAAATACTTCATTTTCAGGCATACTAAGAAACACCTTAGGAAACTGGTAGAATCAGAGAAGTGTTTGGTTAAATAAAACTTTGAGCACACACCTGTGCAGATTCACATCATCTTATTTTACTGGAGTTGATAAGGCAATAGATTGCTTCCTACATTCCTAGGTCAAGTGGAGAATGTGTGTGCACTAATAGTCAAGTTAGGAAAGTATAAAAGACAAAGAGATTTTTTTCTGATTAAAAGATAAGAAATCCAGTCTAAGTGAGAATAGGCAGGTTTTGACATTTCACCTATAGGCTGTAAATAGAAGAAATCTAAGAGGAAACATGAAGAAAAATAGTTGAGGTACAAAGAGGAATTCGAAATGATGAAAAAGTCTTTATATTGTAATTTTCTGAACACTGAGGTACTGAGCAAGAAAATTAATTTTTTTCCTGTTTTATATGCATCTGCCACTACACAATGTAGGAATAAGTACAGTCATGAGACAACACTTTGCTTCGATTCATCAGTAAACCAAGACTTTAGAAAGGAAAGTGCCATCCTTTTTCTTCTCAGCTAGCCATTAACTTTCTAATTAATTATTAATCTTTCAGAGCAACCTTCAAATATTAGATACACAATTATATATTAAAATTACTAAATCCAAGCACCACTTTCTGGGGAAAAATAAATCAATCATTCAAAACAGTAATATTTCACAAGTATCACTTTTCCAATGCTGAATGATTCTAATCATAAGCAGAATCCCAGACCAGACCCACAAGTTCATTATCAAAGGGCAGTACTAAAACTATAGTGATGCCATTTCTGTTGTTTGTGCAGAAATCCCATTTCCAGCAGGAAGAACTCATCCTACTATGGACAGAAATGAAACTATATTATGGCACACAAATTACAATGATCATCCTTCACCTCAGAATGCCTGAGGTACCCATATCCTTAAATTTTGTATTCACATCTTTCCTGGCACATCAGTAAAACAGACTAAACCTCAGGAATCTCTTGGCTTCCATTTTCCGTGAGTGTGTTGTTTACTGTAATGACAGACAACAGGTATAGGAATTTCTCTAATAACAAACAAAACCTGTGTATTACCTGAATGCCTGGATACTCTCACTCATCATAACAGAACCTGTGAAGAAAAAGATCTGTCCTTACTTTATAACATATTAAGAATCACCTTTATATAATAAAAATGTAACTTTACCCATCCATTTTTAAGATTGCAGAAGCAATTAAACAATATTGAGAGCGATAGTGTCTCTCCTCTTTAAAGTATTTTAAGATTTTTTTTTATCAGGATTAAGACAGAGGCAGGCTTTTCTAAGTACTTGCTGGCATCACCAGGTAAATTTTGAAACAATTACGTGGCAAATAACATACAATGTCACTTTCCTACCATGTTTCCAGATACAGAATTTTTCTACAAGAAACACTGAAAATGAGATTTTTATAAACATTTGCTTTGATCTACAAATCTTATCTATTCCAATCTGCTTGATTAAAGCCGAAAGGGCTTTTTTTTTTTTTTCTCGCAAAAGTTTTGGAAGTATGCCCTAAAGAAAATTAAAACTTAAATTTGGGATGAGCCCAACCTGGACAAGTTAACTAAGACTTGTGCATCTTAAATTCTGGGACCGTGACCGCTATTGGCAGCCCTTGGGGGACAATAGATGAACTTTTTCCTCGTTTCCGTGACGGGAAACGAGGGAGCACCTATGGAGGTGGGTCCCGAAGTCCCTGTATACTCCACACCTCTGCTCCGTGAGTCTTTTTACCTCAACACAGCCACTACTGCCTCCCCAGAACGGCTGCTCCCTCTCCCTTTCTCCTGCCTTTTCCATGGAAAGGAGCCCTGCCGCGACTGCGACCCGATCCTCCGGGAGCCGCCCCCTCCATCTCGGCGCGGCCTCGGGGAAGCGGCGAGCTAGAATATCCCGGGATCCGTCTGTGCTCTGCCCCAAAATGTCGACTCAGGTGTGCCCCTCTCAGGCCTCGGGGGTGTGAGAAGTTAGGGAAGCCTTACAGCCGCGGGATTACAGTGGCAGGTCATAGAATGATGCCGTGGTTGAGAATGGAGATATAAATCCTCTCATACGGGGGTAGGGAAGGGCTTGGGTCATCTTCCTCATGGTATTTGCCCAGCAAGGTGGTACATCTGGGGTAGTGTGTGTGGGGGGGGGTGTGACCATGAGCTGACTCAAGGCAGAAATCAGACTGAGGAGGCTTCCTCCTGGCAGAGGCCTAAAAGCATCTTCCCCAAAACACATTTCAGAAATAAAGATTAATATATTTTTAAAACTAATATATTTTGGGGTGCTTTTTTTTTAAAAAAAAAAAAAACAAACCAAAATATTTACATTTTCTTCAGACAGATCTTTCTGAATTCCCAAAGGTGACTGCCTGCCTGACATTTTCAGTTCTCAGGGAGACAGTCAGTGCAGAGTCAAGAGACAATCACTTCAGCAAAGAAAATTATGTGGCTGACGGTCCCATTTTGGATCATGATTTCAGGACTGAACAGGCAAACATCAACAAGCTGCCCCTCTTTTTCAAGTTATTCAAAGTAACAATCAACAGCTTCTATCAGACATCCTATGTTACAAGTTTCCAGGAACAGGAGTGTGAACTGAGCCCAAAACAAATTCAGGGAGCTGGAGAACTTAAGTCAGAGCAAAGTCAGGGGATACAAATATGTTTATATATTTAAATACCGGACTAAGAAGAAAAAGGCACAACTATTCCTCAACAGAGAACATGGCATTTTAATTTACAAAAGAAAAAAAACCAACCCTGTTCATCTGGAGCTAAAAGACAAACCTAAAGACAAATGAAGAAAAGTGGGTTTACGTGGACTACTTCATACCAAGGGAAGAAAAGTCTGAATTAACCAGCTGAAAACAGATCTCTGGTCTCCACTCTCCTACCTGCACCATGGTCCAGAGTTGTCAGTGCTTCAGCAGCAAAACACACAACACAGGATGGAAAACAGCTCCAGGAAAGAAAGACTTTTCACTGTGCCACACAGAAACAGAGGTAGGGCTGAAAATATGTCTTTTTCTTCTGCCCAAGGAGAGAGGAGGCAAAGGAGGTTATAGGTAAACATGTTATACGATATCCTGAAGATAGATTTCAGTGCTCAGTCTCAGGCATTAACAAAGCAGGAGAACCCACCCGGGAAGCGGCCTGCACCTACCTCAGATGGACACTTGGTGAGTTTTGTTTCTCCTACATTTTGGACGAGACTTTTTCCTTGCTGTGGGGCTGGGAAAGGAGGGGGGCACTGATCATCTCACATTCTCCCCTGCCTTTGCCGTGCTGCGGGGCTGCCCAAGCACTCTGGAGCCGTTGGAAGCCACCTGGCCCTGACCCCAGCCTCTTTGCTCGACTCGGTAGCCTTGGGAACAAACTCCTCCTCTGGAGCTGATCATGTGCATGAGGGGGAGCCAATAAATGCCGTATCCAGCGTTTGATTTCTGTGCGAAGTGTCATTCAAAGACCGTGCTCAATGAGAAACTTGATAACTTTTTCCCGTCTGGGCGGTGGCAGGGTGCTTTCTACGGAGCACCCCTCCTGGCTGCAGGTGCCCTTTTTGTTTGGTGTTTCATAGGAGTATGGGCCCCGAGCACCCCAGGCCTCTTTGCTGCTTCCCCCAGCCACCAATTACACCCTAGGGACAGAACACCTCATTTTGGATCCAGTTCCTTAATAAATTTTCTCCTATTTTGGGAAAATCTCTGGGAAGAAAAATCTAAGCAAGATGCAATATGAACTTACTGTATTTAAAATAATCAATTCCTCCTGCAGAGACAGGTATGAGCTGTTAGGTATGGTATAACTTCAGAGGAAAGCAATGGAATAATTTATGGAAGCAGAGACTTTACTTCTAAAATACTTGGGCCATACCCACCAACCATTTCAGATTTGGTTAAAGGCCTTTACAACTTTTTAAGGGAACAAACACACCCAAACGAACAGGAAATGGTTAAAGGCCTTAACAACTTTTTAAGGGAACACACCCAAACGAACAGGAAATGAACTGTCTGAACCTCTGTGGTTTTATCATATGCATATTAAACATAAATGTCTAAAGAATTTGCCCAGCTTTTTACAGAATGAATTCAGGCATAGGGCTGCATCATCACAGCTTGCTGTGATGCCTGGCCATACAATAAAAGCATTTGCCTTGAAGTGAATTTAGCTGTAATCCATCTTGCAAGAAACAATTGTAAAAAAAGCTCAGCACAGAAACCTCTGATCTCAGCAGATGAGTATATCTAAAAGCTGTCCAATCAACTACACAGCCAGATAAGATAAAGTAATACACAACTATTCAAATAAATTAGACTGCCATGGGCATTTTGTTCTTCCCTTTTTTTTTAAAGAGTGTAGCTAAGTCCCAGTAAGAAAAACACTTTTAGCTATTGTATGACAATACTGGATAAGTCCAGGTAATCATGGAATCTTTTATTAATTTAGTGTTAGAATGAGGACTCCTCTTTGATGTCCCTGATCTTGTGTATCTTGATAAGTTATTCCATTCAGAGTGCAAAATAGCCATTTCTCTGGAAAGACTTAGGGTAGTACATAGAAAAACAGGGGTTGTTACTGTTGATGTGGCCTCAGTGTTGTTACAGTTATAATGCTTGTATAACAACAGCAATGATCTACATGTTGTAAGCTTTCGGTGGTTTTGCTTCCTGGTTCCCAATTCAGACTTGTTTCAGCAGGATGATTCTCCATGAATTACATCCGATAGGGGAAACTCCAGATGCAGAAAGAAAACCTGCAATTCTGAATTCAGATACCCTGAATTCACCTCCTTCAATTGTGACAGCTCTCCTTAGAGGCATGGATCTGTTCGTCACCTTGGCTTGTTGCTTTTCAGTTTGCTTTGAATTACTGAGGGACCTAGAACCATTTTGTGCTAGAGGCAATACTATATGGAGAGACTTTTCAAAGAAAATTCTTTCTTTTCAGACTTAAAAAAAAACCCACGCACCTTTTCCAACACTAGAAGTATGCAGACTCATGGATTTTGCTGCTTGCTTCTGTTTCTCAGCTTTGTTCTTCCCTTTCACTCACTGATCTCTATCTTTCCCTTTCTCTGTCTGATTTTTCTTATTTTACCTTAGGCCTGTCCAGAAAAGCAGGCTTATTCTGCAGCCTAGAAGGAAGATGACTTTAGATCCAACCTGGAATCTGAGCAGAGCTTCTCTGTGTAACCCTAGGAATGTCTCTCTAGAAATTAATTTTGAACATTGTTAGTTGATTGCAATCCCTTCAAGACTATACAGTCTTAATGTGTATTCCTTCCTGCAATTTCTTCTTTTAGGTGCAAGACTGACATTTTACGGAGTTGAGTGGATGGATATGTTATGGTCAGCTCAACCTGACTAGAGGTAAGTAGAGAAAAGCTGTATTTTCTATTATTTAGTTTTTGGGGTTTTTTGGTTTGCTTTTTTTTTTTTTTAATATAATAGACCTGCAGTGGAATTGTTATGCTTGAGAAGGAACAATTCACTTCTTAAGGGATCCTGGGCTAATTCCAGAGGGTTGTGCCTTTTGACACTTGCATTTTGTTCCATCTTACTGCAGATTTAGGTGAATGGCTTCAGGACTTAGGGGAAGAGGAAGAAGCTGAGACAGCCACTGGTGCTTGAAGGCCATCTATTATTATTTAAAATTCCTCAAGCTCTTCAGCTTATACAGAGCTCTGTCTGGAAGAAAAAGAGAAGTTGGTCTGTGATAAAACCAGTGAGTTAGGAAAAAAGAATCACTGCTTTAATTTTTCAGCCATTTCATGCTTCATGTATGACCATGAGCAAGTCACCCATTCCCTCTGTTTCTACCTGTGAAAGGTAGGAAGACCTGCATTTCTATCCCCTTTTTGTCCACCTTGCCAGTTTGAAATAAAATTGTCTCCATCAGGGTTGTTGCAAGTCTTTACCTCACTCAGAAGTAGTTTGTGCACAACTAGAAGTACAAAAGATCACAAAAGAAGTAATGAATGTGAGGTGATCCATCAACCTGCTTGTAATGACAATTTTCAGCAAAACACAACGCACTGGGTAATCAGTTACACTTCTGCTCTTCAGAGGTCCAACTCTGAGTCATTTTGGCATGTTACTCCTCCTAAGTCCCTTTAAGTACAGACGAGGTCTGCTTTATTTTATAAAACTTCTCCTTAGAGATAAATTGTGAATTTTCCCTCTCTGAACTTACAGGGTATAACTAAACAGAAGGTAGATTTGAACTAAGCATAACATTTCATTCTGCAGCCAACAAGGCAGTAACAGATGCATGCAAAATTTAGGAGCTGAAGTTTCTTTATTTGATTTCTAGGTTTACCTTTAATCTGGCCTAATGATTTGCCAGCTCAGGAGCCCAGTTAAGAGCTATAACACCTCTCTGAATACTTAGTAAAGACTGTACTTCCTTACTGAAGGGGGAAAACAGCAAGTGCTGATTAACTAAACTGCGAAATGTTTCAAATATATCACTGAACTTAAACTGGGACAACCTATACTGCCAGCAGATGGGGGCAGTATTGCTCTGACGAACTTCATTTGTAAAAGAAGGAATATAGGAAAAGTCAGAGCAGCCGCCCGCAAAGAGGCAATGCCTTTATTGATGAAAAATGCGGGGTTTGATGGTGTATTCTAAGAAGTTAAATAAGTGGTATTTTTTCCTGCTTCAGCGGTGTAGTACTTGACAATCAAGGGAATTCTGTATTCCAACTCTATTTTCTCTTACACTGATACCGTACAAGATTTTAATTCAAATATATTATTCTGTGTGGACAGAACTTTTCCGAACCCGACTCTCTTCAGTAACACCACAACAGAGACTATCTCAGCTCTGTCCTTAGAAGAACTGCTCATAATTCCTTTCTTGTAGCAAACAGGGCTGAGATATTTCTGCTATTTGAGGATTTTGCTAGAGGCAATAGGAAAAGAAAAGGTTTGTATTTAATACTTTTAAATGTTTATATGTAGGTGAATGGCAAATACTGCTTTAATTGTATTCAGTACTGAAATCTGAATTACTCAGAATTAGTTTTCAACTGAAGATCAACAATGCTCATCTGCATGTTGTTAATCCCACTTTCTTTATCAATAGTTGCTGCATGTTATTAAGTTTTCTTTTCCTGGTTTTGTTTGCATTGCATCTGGCAAGAAGTTAAATCCCATGTGTGTGGGCTGGAGTTGCTGCTATCTCTAGTGTTCAAAAGAATCCTTTGATTTCTTTGGGCAACTCCAAGAATTTTTAGCATTGTAAGGATGGCCCAGAGAGTTTTCTACACAAGAAGCATCTGTGTAACACAGACAGGAACTGGGTTTTATAAGCACCTGGCAGATTTTTAACCCCCACGTGGATTAAGAGCCTGCTGAGAAAGCAGCACGATATCTGGCAGCCCTTTTTGAGTGATTGGTCAAACCTCTTTTCTTAGCACATGGGTCATGGGTCTCTGACAAATGCAGGCACCTGATTGTGACCTTTTTAGAGATGGATTAACAGTGTGAAGGACTAGCAAACCTGGAGGTAGTACAAAGGAGAAAATTATATACTTCCAATGATGCCAAATTTGGTGGAATTAGTTGCAAAAATGATCTCAGATTCACTACCTGAAATGAAGTGCTGGAGTAGAAAATGGTATTTCAGAAATTACACTGATAACTGTTAACCATCAGCCACTGTGGGTACCCGAGAAATATAACTTATTGAAATTCTGGTGCCTGCAGATATTAGGTGTAGTGACCAATCTTTTGTATTGCAAATTGAGATAATCCAAAGAAGCACCTTTGGCTTGTTAAGAGACTGGCATGCTCTTACACAGTCTTAAATAGTCCTGATGGCTATGGATAGGAGGATGTATGACCCCAAGAGACAGCTCCTGGAGCCTTAGCCTCTCTCTAGAAGGCTTGTGTAGGGACAGAAATGAATTGCTCTTTGTGGTGACTCGGTGTGGGGTTTTTTACAGTGAAACGTTAGGAGTGTAAAACTACAGAAATCTGATTTGAGGCAGGCTAAAGGCTGAGTTCTGGATAAAAGCAATCTGTGAGCCTGACCAGGATGTGAACTGAATGAAAACTCAGCCCCTGGGAAGGAAGAAGAGGTGACAAAGCTCTGTATAAGCAAGGATTGAGGATCATCTACCATGAAAAATAAAGGGAGGGGCCTCTTTTCTGCATTCCTCTTCATGGCTATTGGTAAAGAGACCCGGGAAGCATGGGGCAAATAGAAGACTGGGGAAACTAACATCTTAAAAGGGGTTGACATGAATAAATGCAAAGATTTCTGGGTTTAGTCTCACAGCTTTAAAATGTTTCCTCCACAGTTGTTTATGGGTTTTGTACCACAAGATCTTCAAAACTTTCAAAGCCCGAAGGGGTAATGATGCTCATCCCAGGCACTGTAAGATTGAAAGTGCAGACACATTACAGACATAGGTGCTACTGTTTGTTTACTCAGTGTTGTCAGCAGGAAAGGGAGTGTTCTGTGGGCTTATGTTATCTATCATCCAGTTCAAGGGCCGATAATTTTTTTTTTACCACTTTCCATGTGTTTTATATATATATATGCTGTTGGCACCTGTTTAAGTGATGAGCTGAGTGCCTAAGCATACATGTATATATGCAAGTACAGATGCACCCGCATCACTAAGTTCTACAATAGTCATTGTCAAGTGCCTGCATTAATAAAAGTATTCTAAGTTCTTACTTTTATTTATTATTCCATATATTGGGAAATCATTTACCTTTTATGACAATGTAAATGGGTGAAAGAAATTTGTCCAAGGCGGTTGGTAGGCTCCACGCAGAGGAAAAGCACTTTATGAGAGCAAAATTATTAGCAGTGCTCCACTGTGCTGATTTGGCGCAGATCCATTGTATTTTCAGCAACTGGCAGTTTGGATTGTTACAATTCCTTGGCAAGTACTATAGAAAGATGGTGGTTTCTGGGGGCATAATAAAAGGGTGAACCCCAGCTTTTGCACACTGCATGTTATAATTGCATTCTTGATATGCACAGTTGGGCAGTACTGCCTTACTTGCCTTAATCCATATCTCTCTCTCTCCCTCTCTCTCTCTCTTCCTTCCTCTCTCTCTCTCTCTCTCTCTCCCTCTCTCCCTCTCCCTCCTCACCCACTCTCGCTTCCTCACCCACTCTCGTAGCTGCAGTAGCTGCTGCAGCTTTGGCAGATCATCAAGGAGAGCACAGAAAATTAAAAGACCTGAGCTATCATTTTAACATTTTTCTGAAAGGATTAATTTCACCTGTTTCTCCAGTTTTGCCGATAGACTTTTTTTTGCACTTTTTAATCCAATAAATATGGAGTGATTTCACATCTCAAAGCTCTCTAAATAGTTTTAGGAATGACTTTCTCCTCTCCTCCCCCAGCCTTTTTTTTTTTTTTTTTTTTTTTTCAATTAGAAAATNNNNTTTGACAAGTCAGAAAATTGTGAAGTAAGCGGACAGAGTAACTGGGAGCGAAAGAGGGAGAAGACGCTTCCATTCTTTTAGTGCAGTGGGCTGAGGCAAAAAGGCCATTGTAATGGTAAATCGCACGCAGAAAGGAAGAAAAGACTGATAATCAATCACAAATGAAGCATTCGTTTGGATTTTGGCAATTTACTGACCAGAGGCTTTTAAATCTATAAACCTTTTTTTTTCCTTTTTTTTGCCTAGGACTTTAAAAGCATGAATTTGATATACTGAAGACAGGAAGATAGATCTCTACAAAGCTATTGTGGCCAGAGTACCTGGGAGTGGTGAAGCACAGTGCTGAAACGCCAGTAAAACCTCACAATTCTGGAGGAAAAACAGCATTCTGAAATGTTGCTGGGAAACATTTTTAACCCATCACCTTGGACTCCAGCTCTGAAGAAAAATTTTCCATCTGAGGCTCTTCTTGTTTCACGTGTTCAGGCATGACTTGTGGTGGCCTTCTAGGGAGTAAAATTTGCATCTTGATTACTCTGTGATTGCCTGAGTAGGTTTTGCATTTGTCAGAGTATGTGATAGGACAGATGAGGATGTTAGACAATATTAACAGCAGCATATCATCTTCAGAGTCCAGCATTACCCATAAAGGAAGATATATCTACCTGGAGGCACTGCTTCAAGGAGGCGCTCCATGGGGATTCACACTGAAAGGCGGACTGGAGCATGGGGAGCCATTAATCATCTCAAAGGTATTTTTCACGTTTTGAATGAAATGCAAACAGGTTAGGAGTGGTGCCCGATTTAAAGGGCAAGTCAAGTTGTAAAATAAAACTGAAATGTTACATTTGACACTGTTTTTGGCTTGGTTTGAAAACTGTTGGCTTTCAAGTTGAACACTTGATTCAAGTCAGTAGGTTTGCTCAGGAGCTACGTATTTGAGCAACACGTGAGAGCTCTTGGCATTGTCTAACTATCAAAGTGCAGGTTTTGTCCCACAGGAAGTATCTTGGCTTGCAGAAATTGGCTCTATTTATTTCACTACTATGAATGGGAGTGAGCAGGGGACTCTTACGAGGTGATCTTGTGTCACTTAGTCATAGCATTTCTGAGCACATTCAGTAATTCATCACTACCTCTTCTGAAGAGAAAAGAAAGTGCTTTAAGTCACGCGATGCGATGTTGGCTAATTAGAAGTGCGTGTGTGGAAACAGAATAATAAATACTTGAACCTATTTGGTATGTATATATATTATGCTATGATAGTGGTTTTCTCACCCTATGTATTCTCTATATACTAATTATCCATTAAGTATGGTACGCCTTCAAGACTTATTATTTTAATTATTCACGATTGAGTATTGTCAGCAGGAAAATAATAGTGTAGCTCACAAGGTTATTTTGAGGGTAAAAAAAAAAGGGAGGAAGAGTTCCTTGCTCTCATCAGAACTGGGTTATTAAAAGCACCCACTCAAGGTACAGATACTAAAAACATCAGATTTCCAAAAGCATCAAATTTAATCTGTGAATATCTAAATTATGTTTGACCTGTGGTCCTAAAACTGTTTTGAAAATAGGATTTAGGTAATTCTGAAATTTTACCTGTGGGGTCTCTTAACCATATTTCTCTTCTGTGTCGTCTGTCTGGAGCATTCTGCTTGTTTATAGTATGCATTTATTTAGTTAGCTGCTCAGTGCATATACATCTAATCTTACTCTCTCATGTAAACTGAGATGTATATGGGGAATTCAAAGGATCAGAACCAACATCAGCTAAAAGAAAATGCTGATACTCTAAATCAGTGTTATTCAAATCCTGCAACTCACTGTGCAAGCACATTCACATGAAGACTGTCAGTCGCTTGAATAGTTTACCTGAAAGAGTTTATTTGTAATTAGTGCATCTACACTTGAAAGTAAAAAAGGGCCACTTCCCTAAAAGTTCTTTCATCATAAAGGAATTTTAGGAATTTCACATAATCATGTTTCTTTCAGGACCTTCTTGGGGTTAGTTTGGCATAGCCACATCCAGCAAAACTAGCCTCACCAGAAAGGTGATATATCTTTTCATTTTATAAACTTAGGCACTAACACGTCAGTCAGGTTGTTCACTTTTATATTGGTAGTGTTCTGCATTTGTGAGGAGAAACTTTCTTTTTGCTTTGACATTCTTCTGCGATGTAAAAGCACCACTTTTTTTTTATTTTTAATTGGGGGCAGGGAAGCAGAGAGGAAGAGAGATGGCTTAGGCTGCTGAACATTAATTAATCTATGGGGTTTGGTTTCCACAACAACCAGGCCCCTTAATGTCAAACATGCCTGGAGTGTGCATAGTGCCACTGGGAGCTATATGACTTGTGCCTGCCTTCTGTGAAACAACATTGCAAAAATGTGGTGGGGTTTTTTTGGTTGGCTTGGGTTTTGGTGGGGTTTTTTTGTGGTTCTTTTTTGATTGGTTGTTTGTGGTTTGTTGGTTTTTATTTAACTCATAGCTACTGCTTGGTTTGTGCTATCAATACTAGTATTTCATTATATTGCTCATGCGTTGGTGATGCAGAGCTAGAGCATGTAAAAGCTGATGTAGCACCTATAATTGTTTCTTGGTTTCCACTTTCAGCTGAGAAATTCTTCTGTGTTTTAATTTATGATTTGCTCTTCACAAATAATTGTGTATTAGGCATTTAACTAACTCAGTATTATGCTTCTGATTATAACATGAAGTAATGAGGATCTGTGAGGAAATGATAAATTGAATCAATTATAGGTTAAATTCTGTACTTGCGCAAGAGTACTTACAGAATCATTAAATTATTTGGGTTGCAAGGGACCATTAAAGATTGCACTGCTCATACAGGTACATACTATGAATGATCCCATAACAGTTCTAAATAGTATTACCTACAAATATCAGAAATGTGGATGTTGATTTTTAATCTCTAAAAATGTGGATGCCAGTTTTTAATTTTGGATTATTGATAATTAAGATAGGGTTTTCACTACCTGTTCTGTTTTGGCAAATATATTTATGTACACTTAACTGTCTGTTTGAATTGACAGAGTGGTGTTAAATGGCTGTGGTGTAAATAAAATGTAGATTTCTGCAAATATTTAAGCTGATACCCATGAAAGGTTGCAACGTGGCTCAAACAGTCTCAGCAACATTGATGTATTTTTATAGAATACTAGACAGACATCGGAATTCAAACATAATCTATTTGAATGCAAGAGTTCTTCCTAGTCAGGAAGAACTGATGCTCATTTGAAACCAACAAGTATTGGCCTGTCTCAGCTTCAGACCAATGGCTGGGATCAAAGTTAAAAATGAAGATGAAGGAATTTGCAAAAGGCTCAGATGCACAAAAGCTGTTTCTCATATCTCTGTGTGGTTCTTTGGAAAGACAGACTTTTCATCCAATAATATGCACAAAATTACCCAAAAGCAATGGGAGCAACTGTTGGGAATGTGAATTTCATGAACCAGACTTGTGCTCAGCTGTTAGATGCTGCTGTTTTACAGACCAACAGCCAGAGTTTTAATAACCCCTTCAAAGTAAGAACAGATTATCTACCACCTTTCAGTAAAGGTTCCTTTGCAGTATAGATGTGTTGCTGATTTCTCAGTGTATGTGTGTGGTTGAGTGCAGAGCTAGCTACACTTACAGTTAAACACACTAGTAAATGCTTTGCTGAATCAGCTATGATGCTCAGCACATCATGTCAACCAAATTAAATCAACTTGTCAGAAATATTGGTTGTGCAGCTAACACGAATTTAGGTAGTTAAAACAGATGAACTTTTTATGCATTGCTGTTCTTTTATCCCCATGGAAAAACAAACTTATACTGAAGCAGTTTCATGACAGTTAATTCCAAGTCCTCAATGTAGATCTCTTTGTAATGTTTTGCTGGAATTGAGGGCAGATGGTAAACAAATTTATTATATCTGACCCACATTTCCCCCTTTCCACAAAGCAAGCTGTTTTTTCATTCCCTCTAGTCATCTTTTTCGTATCTTGTTTCTGGACTGACTGTGTACAACTCATCACACAAAGGCCATAGAATCATAATGTATTATGATTCTAGTTGTACAAGATATTAAAAAAAAAAACAGAGTGATTTTCAATTAAAATAAATTTGGAAAACTTATCAGCATACTAGCAAAATGGATACTCAGTGTGTTGGCTGTCAAGAACTGCACTGAGTCATCTTGTTTTTTGGAGCTGCCTGTTGAGCCACCGTGCTTTAGGATTGTGCATGTCATTCCTGGTCTTCCACTAAGCACGTGCTTGTGAGGAAGCCTCAGCAATAGGCTTTTTCACTTTTGTGAAATCTTCCCAACTTAGATTTTTGTTATACCAGAGGGAAAGGAATGGAAGAATGGGGAAAACACATTTTGTTTCTGCTGCACCTCAAAGGAGGTAAAAAATCAGTACCTAAATTAGCACCAGAATGTCCCTGGTTATCAGTGGGACAGTGTCCAAGAAGATGAATTGCAGGCTGCAAATTTTAAAAATGTGTTTTCTGTTTTGCCTTGATCTGTGGTATAAACATGTTGCCAATGTGGCATATAGGTGGGTGTTTGGAAGGTGGACTATAATCTTCACATTCTTCCTGGGGAAAAATTTCTCATTTATATGAGTTTAGAGAATAGCTGTCAATCCAGTTCTTAGAACTGTTCACAGTTTCTCCCCATATTTTCAAATAAATAAGTGTCTTCCAGAGTTGGCGAAAGGAGTAAAGGATCTTTCTAAAAAGAGCATGCGTGCTATGCTATATTTTTTTTTCCCAGCTGAGAGAACTTCACAGCTCTGTGGGCCTCAAATAATCCAGCCTACACCTCCAGAAATGTGCTACTCATGGTTATCAAGTACTCCTTTGGTGAGAAGGTTCTCAGAGTTTTATTTACTTTACTTAAACATGACAGTTTACTTTGTCTGTCCAGTAGTGTTTAAAAGGTAACTTGGTATCATAAATGTGTCAATAATACTTCAGAAACAGTAGAAGTCAAATACTGCAATTTCTGCTTCTCTATTTTCAGATCTTGGTTCATTCAGAATCAGAATAGTTTGGATTGGAGGGGACCTTTAAAGGTCATCTAATCCAACACCCCTGGAGTAAGCAGAGACAACCTCAACTAGATCAGGTTTCTCAGAGCCCCATCCAATCTGACCATGAATGTTTCCAGGGATGTGACATCAAGATTTAAACAGCAGAAAAATCACATCAGTATGGAAACTGAGGGCTTTCAAAGTTTGTCATTCATTCCAAATTATGGATCCAGATTCACTTTCAGAACACACTAGCTCTCAGGGCACATCTCCTAGCCATCTGAGGTACGGACTTACACATCTTGTCTGCCTGATGTGGGATTTTATGCAACAGAGAACCCTTTGTGTTCCAAAAGTGAATTATTCTGTGTGATTCAGGAGGTGGTATGAACCTTGGTCTCCAAGATCCCAAAGCTGTAATGTGATCACCAGCTATTTTTGAGAATGTACCTCCAGCTCTGTTGAAGCTATTCCTTTCTGGATAAAAGGAATGGACAGATGGTGGCTGGGGACAGCCTCTGGTCATGCAGGACACACAGCAGTCTCTCAGGCTGAACCTCAGCTTCCTGGTAGTAGCTTCCATAATGGTGTTACTAGCTGTTTGGTAGCAGAACCTTTCTCTTTCTCTCCTCTTCATTTCTACCCATCCAGGGGATGGTCAGGAAGTTTTCTTATGAGTCAGAATTATATCAGATTTCTTTAACTAGAAAATTACCTGTTGGCTTCATTAATACAAGGCAAACACAGGACAAATGAAAAACTCTGCAGGCATGCTGACAATTTCTATCTAGAAGTAGTGCTACTTCTGTGCCACTTCCATTTTATTTTACTATACCTGGTTAGTAAGTTAGAGCCATATAATTTTGGCCTAGATTTGGGGAGATTTCCTCCCATTAAACAAGTGTTTTCTACACCTGGAAATAGAAATTTCGTAAGAAATCCAAAAATGATTGCAGGTGATACTGAATGTTTAATTGGAACCTGGTTTCCTTTGGCATCAAAACCATGATAATACCTAGAAACAAACCTAGATTACATTTGCTTATTACTTTTTTGGCTTGTCCTGAGCTGTAAGATCAATATTGTGTAAATGAAAGGACTGACTGTTCTAGGCAGTAAAGGCAAACTGGTAACAGAAGTGTTCATTCCCTCTTGATTTCCTGCAAGAATATTTAATTTAAGGTAATTACCTTTTTTCAGTGTCGACCCTTTTGGAGCCAGGCGAACTATTTCTGCGGTCTGTTTCTCATTGCTACACACAAAACTTTGGAAGAGTTCTAGCTGTTGTAGGCCTCTGAAATGCCCTTTACTCTGAGCTCTATGTTGATGACACTAACAAAAGAGTTGTTTCTCTTGCCTAGGAATTAAAACATCTCAAGCGTTTTTTCTCCCATTGCGGCTGTGTGGGAACACTTTTCACATGCTGTGCTGTAGTTCATCGGTTCCCTTAACTCAGAGGGGTAGGTCATTTACAGGGACCTCATGCCAGAAGCATGACACAAGCTCAGAGGTTTACCTCTCAGCAGGGTTGTAGGAAGCAATAAAAGTTTAATAATAATAGGGATAGTTCATGACAGAGCCTGAGAAATAGTCCTGAATTCTTGTAAGGTGTTTAAACCTTCTTAGGAGCCTGATACAACTTCTGGAGAAATAAATAGCCCTCTAGCAAGTGGTGCTTACAGGAGCTGGATCAGGCTGCCTTCCACGAGGCTCTTGTGCCTGTGCTACTTCTCTTTTCAGCTATGATGTCTTGTGCACCTCACTTGAATGAGCTCATAGAGCAGTTAGTGACATGTAGCGAGAAGTGTTCCACCATTCTTGATAGAACAAAACCCAATAGGCCATTCTGGACTTCAGCTGGCCCACAGACACTTAACCCTGCTTTGGCCTCTCATCAAAACACTCAGAGTCTGTGTCCAGTAGGAACAGTAGGAGGAGCTTGTTGCTTTCCCCACTCGAATGTCCAGAGTCCCCATAAACAAAACTGAATTAGCTTTAGCGCTGACAGGCAAAGTTACTTTGCAGCCTTTCCCCATATCCCTATGTGTGACAAATGTCAATTTAGAAACTGTTAACCTTTTTGTAGGGCTGCAGCACAAAAAAGATGGCTGATGCTCACATTGTCCAAAGTTGACAGGGACATGATAGACTTATTTGCCTGGGCATGAGGACATGAAGCTGAGCCAGAGGCATGGGGTTCTGTGATCATTAATTTTTTTTTTAAATTATTTTTTCTTTGAATGTTTCCACGCTTTTTTTGTAAGATACAGACTTTACATTTCTCCTTACTGCTGAAGAACAGCTTGGGGCCTCGGTGTTGTTAATGTTTAAAAAATTACCCCTTTATCTTTCAACATAACGTGAGTGGGCTGATGAAGGTTTCCGTTTCAAAGCCATTGTTATGCTCATACCCTCTTGAAGAGCATTTTTGCACTGGTTATGCATTTAGGGCCATAGATAGGGATGTTGCTTAGTAATATGGCAGGTCCATACAAATGTGTTTTTTCTTGTGTAAGAATAGAACAAGAATGTTATATAAGAATCACCTGAATGCTAATCTCGTACTATTTTACTACATAAGCTTACAGAACATGGAGGCTTTGTTTGTTAGTCCTTCACTTCTTGTATTCTCTGGGGAAAGCATTAAGTGAACATTAGTGGGCAGTGATTTGTCTAGGACTAAACAATAATGTAATTGCTTGTGCTTGGTCTCAGTCACAAGACAGATGAAAAAGTGGTCCTGTGAGCAAAAAGAAATACAGCCCTGCACTGACCAAAATCCTGTGTGGGTAAAAAGGTCAAAGACCAAATCAGCATGGTCGACAGAAATGATTTCTTCCTGATTCCCCTCTCCCTGCCCTCCAGTACCACTTTTAGGTTTGGCACCTGAGAAAGTTGTGCTCTGTCTGCTGATGAGCTAAGGTATTCACTGTGCTTTGCCTGTGATTTCACAGTGATTTGCCTGCACATCTGACTGCTGTTGCTATTCTGTGGCAACACACAAGGCAGATGACCGATCCCAGACAGCAAGGAAATGTGGATGATGCAGACCTTTGCTTTCAGAGAAGCAGAAGGGAGCCAAGGCTGTAATTGTGTCAGAAAGTGGAGGGGCAGTCCTTCACCACTCTTCCTTGTTTCTCAGGGCTCAGATTATGGCCTTACGAAAGACTGCTGATGCCAGCACAAGGGACAGGATCGACTACCTTTTCTTAAAGCTAGGGAGCTGTTTGATGAAAAGGCTTCTATTGTCAGCCCCCTCCATTAGGCTGCCGATAGTTCTCTAGCACAAAAAGACTTCTGTTCACTTCCACAGCATTGAATTAGCAATTGCAGACAAACTGACGGACTGACGTGAGCAGTGGCTTGCTGGGCATTGCTGCTGCACCAGTAAAGCCAGTAGAAGCTTTTCAGACTGCAAATAGGCTGTCTGAAAGAGTAGTGCCAATTGGTCTGTGATGCATCATGGTGAGCCCATCTACTGGGACTACCTTGGTTGTCCTTATTAACAAAGATCAGCACAGACAAGTCCCAGGGTACACAGACAGTTTGGGGATGCAACATTTATGAATGTACATGTGGAAGGAAATTAGCCTTGAAAAACGTCATACTTCTATGCTGACACCAGGTGGGAACTGTCTGTCTCCAGCTGGCCAGTCATGCTTTAGCACCCTCCTTACCAGAGGTCAACACAAGGGGCAAAGATTTGGTCCAAATCCACAGAGATATCTGGTCTGAAAGTTCATTTCTCCACATCTGCATTGCAACCACATGATTTACAGAGGACCATATGCACTGTAATATCCTTTGAAGCCACAGGAAGGTGTACTAGAAGAAGTCTTTTCTTCTCAGGTTCTTGGACAGAGAGGAATCCTGTGTGATTAAACACAACGTGTAATCCTTACGGTTAAGAAATGCAGCCTTTGTAAACCCTGCCCTGTCTTTAGCTTACATGAAGGAGTTTAGATAGGAAAATATCATGTATCCTTGTTCACTTGGTTGTAGCAGGTGTAACCAGAATGAAGTTTTACACTGATCAAGAATCACAGAATACATTCTTTAAATCAGTGCTTCTGCAGAACAGATGATTGCTTGTGAAGGGTTCCATATGACATTCAACCTTTCCCATACTGCTTGGGAGCCCAAGACATAGGAAGAGAAACTATCATTGATTATAGAGTTGGAGTTGAGCTAATCTGGTATAACACTTCATCAGGATTTGCCCTCAGGATCTTTTGATGAAGCTCAAAACTGTGGAGCATGAATCCAGTATGGATCCATTGTGCATGAACTCCTCAAATTTTGGGAGGGATCTTTGAAAGTGAAAATGAGCTGAACTGTAATTTGTTTGCCAGCAAACATTGATAGTCAAAGAAAAAATGTCCAGAGGCCTTTGAAAATTGTCTGCTAAACCACAAAATCCTTGTCGCCGCAGAAGAGAGCATCCGAGGCTGGTGTCAGAAAACCCTGAACGTGTTGCTTTCCCACCTGCCCAGGAGGCAAATCTCTCCCCTACTTAAGAGCTCAGAGCAGACTTTGCCTGTGAACATGAGCAACATAAACTGATGTGTTTTCTGCCATCATTCTGGAGTCTTCAGACTGTATTTCTGATCCTGCCTAGGAGAGTCTTTTCCTGTCTGACACAAAGCTTCCCTTATGCTTGGAACAGAGAATATCCAGTTAACAGAAAAATGCAATTCAAACCAAATAAATGATTCCAGGTTTCTTGATCAAATTAAATTAGGAAAAGAACAACAGGAACAGAAAAGACCAGCTTATCCAAGACACAACTTGTTAACAACCTGACTGGTATTCAAGCATAATATTAATTTTCCACACTTGCATTAAAAAATCCCACCAAAAACTAAATTCAGACCCCAGTGAAGAGTGATTCCTGCTGATAAGAAAATCACTGTGCTTAAATTCATTAATAGAATAGGCTGTGGGATACATTTCAAAGCACAGGGTGAGAAATAAGCTCCCAAATCCCATTAAGAAATAACAGGATTTATGTGCATTCCTCCCATATATTAACTTTCCCCTCTGGAAACGTCTTGTACTGAGTTGGTGCCATTTTTCAGGCAGGTGCAGTGTTTTGCAGTTCCCACAGACCTCTCCAGATAATCTGCCAGCCTGAAAGCCATTCCCTATTCTCAGTCAAGAATGGGGATTTTCCAATGCACGGATGAATGACGAGTTTGGCTGACAAATGTCATAGCTCCATGTTTTACTGGGATTCAGTTGCACATTCTACAGTGACTCTGTAAGCAGTTTTGTCCTTTCTGTTTCAGCAGTTAAAATGTTTGAAATACCAGCCAGCTGAGATAGAAGAGATACCAGTTTTCAGTAGCCATTATTGGTACTGAGTCCTTTTCTGAACGTGTCCTGATGTATATAGGTAGGATTTATGATAGCAAAATCCTCAGGGTCTTGATTTGTATTGTCAACAGGGTCACTTTGTGCTAGCACTGTTAGAGGTTTTTCATCTTGTTATTGAAGGCAAGTTTTTGAAAATATGACAAATCTTCATATTTGCTGTTACTTATGAGAGTTTTCAGGACTTTTTTCTTTTAGAAGCATGGAGAAATGTCAAATGTTAATTCACATTAAAATGGAAATAAAAGTATTGTGGAAATATTTGCTAAAAGAATTACAAAAAAATCCATTCAAAACTATGGAAACAGTTTTGTGGGGCAAAAGGGGGCCAGAAGGGTTTCTGGGATCCCTGAAGAAGATGTGGCAAGAGCGGTTTCTTTCAGAGGAACTGAAAGAGCATATAGTCTGCTACATGAAGCAGAAAATTTCCTAAGACCTAGAGACTTTCTGATGAAGAGTGTTACCTATGGTCATGTGGAAATGCTTTCCTTGCTTTTCTGTTCATCCTGTAATCACTATTTTTCCTAGTGTGGTAGTGCCAGCATATCACAGTTGCAAACTACGACCCCTTTATGCTGTTTATGAGTGTAATAAAAAAAGCTGCTTCTGGGCATTTGGAATTTATAGTTATTATACAGCTGCAAGATGTAATTATAAAAAAAAATATGGCAATGGGAGAAGAGGGAAGCAAAGGTGAATTTGCTACCTCACATAACAGTGATGTTGCTAGGAGTTTACATGTTATTTAATATCGGATTTAAAGATATTTACAATGGCACGTGATTGTGGGAATAATCATGTCCTTGAAAACTTGCAGTAGTGCTGAACACATTATCGATATATTTTAATTTTTCTGTAAAAATGTGTATTATTTAGAAGAATGCTTCATTTTGGAAATTGGATTGGTCCCTAACGTCAGACCTCATGTTTTTATGCATTGATTGATGGCCAGTCTTTCCACTGGACTGAGAGAGATCCACTTTTCTCAAATGCAGTCTCATAGAAACTGGGAAATGAGCTGATGGAATTCAGACCAAAGATCTGGCTGTTCTCCAGGAGCACATACATGGCAAGATCCATTTCAAGTTTCAAGAGAGAGGCTTGAAATGGAGAAAAAAATTTGAAGTATTTAGACAGAGAGGGGGGAATCTTCATTTTATCAATGATCCCACTTCCCTCCCTCCTGCCCTGCTGCATTTTATGTTTGCTCAAAAGCAGTTGCCAGTGTTTGTTGAACAGTGTCAGCACAGAAGGGATGCAGCCACTGACCTGACTATAAGGTAACAGCAAAAGGTTAGTAGAATTAGTCTTGTACTGCAGACTTGTATTAATAGTTGTATTGTGGTGGTGTTGGCACAAACTCTGCAATTAAATAAGTTGTTGGCACTCTTCCCTAGGTTAAATTACTACTACTGTTCCCCCTGCTTGCAAGTCAATGAATACAACACTTTTGGGGAGGCAAGTTCAAACATTTTTGTTCTTTTGGGATTCTGCACATTTCTGGTTTCAAGCTAAGAGGTTTCCGCTGGCTTTCCAAGTGGAGCTCGGTTGTTGTGCTCCAGCAAACTAATGCTGGAATAACCACACAAAGGAGGAGGTGGGTGAGGGGGAAAGACACGACAAAAGACTGATGTATAAACAAATGCCCTTAGAAGGGGTCCTCGCTTTCTCTCATGCCCAGACCCATTGGTGTTTCTTAGCACCAGATTATTGTTGTAGAGGATTGTGTTTCCATCACAGCTTCATCAGAGGCAACTTACCCATTTTATCAGCCCAGAAAGACAGTCACAGGAGAGGGTATCCTTGCCTATCCTTGCCCAAAATTGCAAAGCCCCCACTTTTTCCAGCTTATGGCTCTCTCTCTGCTCCAGCTTTAGTCAATGGCAGTTGGGTTTGGTCCAGAGGCCCATGCACCCCCTGTGCTGTTCTGCAGGGGCCACTCACAGCAATTCACCTCCCAAGTCCTGCTTGCCAGAAACCTTTGTACTTAAATTTATTAGTTCCTTCTCCTTTGGGAAAAGGAGTCCTCATGCTTCTTCCCAAACCTGTCTTCAATTTTTCAACAGATGATGTTCTACCAGACAGCACCTATGTCTTCACTTGTTCACTAAGGGTAAAGGTAAAAGTTGCTCTTCCTTAGCATATCATAACTTTGTTTTTTCTACACTGTTTTCAGTAAAGTTAGGGAATCTACCACAGTCTGACTTCTCATGACCTACGTTAAGACTAAGATGCAGTCTAGTCCTTTGGGGTAGCAGACTGTAAAATTCAGACACAAGAACTGGAAGTGCCTCAGTGTCCATTTCCCTGTTGCCAGAAATGTGGCAAAACTCTGAAGAGACTCTGCTGCTTACTGTATGACCTGAGAAACATGTACGTGTAATGTTTTTCTGAGACACTGGTGGTATACAGAAAAATGTTTAGGGAGAAGCTTCCTCTGTGTTTTCCTTAAGACTGGTGGTCATTTGATCAATCATCAGATGTTAATAGCATACTGCATTTAGAGGTTCCCTCATCTACCAGTGACATGATCTTTCTGTGGCTTATATCAGTGTTCAGTGGAGATTAATAGAGGGTGAGCCACTAGCACATCAATGGCAGTTGGAGGTTAGGAGAAAAGAGTAAGCAGAAACAAAAGTAAGTGCGCTTGAGTGATCCTGTGTCTGTATGACTTCTTGTGTATCTCATCAGCTACTGAAACAAAAGGTTCCTCTGCTATGGGAGCTGAAGAGAACCAGGGTGAGCATCTATTGTTCTATATGTTTTATTATTCTCAGGCTGTCAGCTCTCGTTAGCTTAACAGATTGGACTGTGTCACTCCTTGGATGGGAGACTTTGAAGCACAATGAGAAATGACACAAAGTGGTTCAGTCCACAGCCCTGCTCCCACTGAGTCAGTGCTGAATCACTGACTCAGCAGAGTTTGAGGTGGAGAGGATGTGATAGTGCTCCTCTATGAGACGTTCTGGGTTTGGTGATAAGATGCTATAGAAGTTGGTGGCATCCCATGAGTCAAATTCTGTTTGGGATAAATTATGTACCAACACCAGCACCATCATCTCATTTTTCTCTTGTTCTAGAGCAGCTAAGGGTGGCAGGTAGCTGGTGTGAAGTCCTTTGATAGGAGATGGCAGTGCCTGCAGTGAAATGGTTGTATTTCCATGTACAATGGTTGTATTTCCAAGTACAACCATATATATGTATGTGTATAGACAAATGGTTGTATCCATACGTATATACACACATTTGCAGACATAAATATATTTATATGTCTGTGCACATGTGTGTGTCAGCTGAGGGTGCTTGTAATTTCACAGAATCACAGAATTGCAGGGATTGGAAGGGACCTTGAGACAACATCAGGTCCAGCCCCCCGCCAAAGCAGGTTCCCTAGAGCAAGTCACACAGGTCAGCGTCTTGAATATCTCCATAGAAGGAGGCTCCACAACCCCCCTGGGCAGCCTGTTCCAGTGCTCCATCACTGTGAAGTTCTTTTGCACATCAGTCTGGAATCTCCTGTGGTCCAACTTGTGACC